>JABXWE010007114.1:0-17877 GCA_014611495.1 Limonius californicus
CCCCACAATAAAAACAGCCGCAGAGATTCCGACTTTGGTTTAAACCAGAAGAAGAAACAGAGAAACGCCAAAAACGGTAGAAAACGCTCGAAGAGTTTCTCGGGTGGAGGCCTTGGGAAGCTGAAGAATATGAGACCTGTTTTACCCACTCGATTTTTATTGGGAGGTAACATCAGAGATCCACTGAATCTTAATAGTCTTCAAGATGAAGAGGTAAATCGGGCCATGAACGCCGTGACTCCGAAATCGTCGCCCGTTCCAACACCGCCCCAACGAAAGGGGCAGGTCGAAGTTATCATTCCGCCAAACATCAATGATCCGTTGAATTTGGACTGCGCCGATGACGCCGAGTATGAGCAACAGTTATGTTCGCCGGTTAAAAAATGTCGGAAGAAGCGAATAAGAAAGAAGAGGACCTCTTCGGGGACTTCCGAGGTAGCGGATGCGGAAATTGTTGGCTGCGTCGAAGCAACCACGCCGGAAAGCAACGCCGATTCAGCAAAGATCCCAGAAGATGTAAATGAACATACTGCCATCAAAACTAAAGAAAATAAAGATCTCACATTGGAATTAGGACTTAAAAAGGACAAAAACAAACGAAAGTCTGAAGAACAACAACACAAGGATAATGTTAAGAAATTAAAATATTCTATGGATAAAATTGTTAGTCCTGTCGTGCCACAGCCCGGTGCCTGGTTTAAGCGAAACAATAGTAGGAGAGATCTTTACCATCGTGGGATCAATAGGCACCAAAATAAGGATGAGAATCAGAAAATGCCCGACTTTAAGGAAAAGAATAAGCAGTTCCAGTATGGGAATTATAATCGGTAAGAAATTATTAAATACCCCATGACTAGAAGAAACACGAAAGATAGATATTTTAGTGTTTTTAATCCCTTTTTAAAATTTCGTTAAGTATTTTAATCTCTCTGTTTATGCATCTCTGTCTCTCGCTTTTTGTCATTGACATACTCTTTTTGCCTCACTCGCCCATTCCCGATTCAATCATTGTTGGTCTGTGTTTTTCTATTAGAATTTATTAAATGTTTCAATAATTGTTTATTTTATTGTAAGTTTATTAATGTCTCTTCCTTCTACTTCTTTCTAACCATCCCCTTCTTTACTCAGCCATCTCAATCACACCTCCTAATTTCTCTATTACTCCACCTCCCTCTCCTATTCCTCAAGCCTTTTTGGGTTTTACTTATTGACCAACTTTTCTTAGGCTAGTATGACATGACACGCAATTTTGTATATTTTAGTTTAAACGTTGACGTTATGAGATAGCTGTAAAGATAATCATGTGGCTGTGGATAATGTAGAATTCTATTAAGGTTTCATAATAGTAGGTTGATGAATAAGCTCGTAGCGCTTTTATGTATATTTATGTTACATGAAAACCGACGCGTGAAGGACTCAAATGAGATAAGATAACGTGCGGTTAGCGTCGGAGCGGCGGCATAAACACGTGCAACATTTTTACCTCTGTGCCCTCTGTGATCATTGATAAATACTAAAAGTTGCTCGCTCGATTCTAAACAAAAGTTTGCAGGTTTAGAGCATGAATGTGCAGAATTTTGTATGTTAAGATACAACATTTATTAAAAACACTTTGTACCAAATTCTGAACAGAATTTTGTACAAAATTTTGCGTTGTATCATACTAGCCTTACTATATTTGTGGTTGCCTTTCTTTGCGTATCTGTCTTTTTACCTTACATAAGGCTTATATGACACAACACAGAATTATATACAAAGTGTTTTACAAAATTATGTGCCGTGTCATGCAGCATTCTGTGTGCAGAATTCTGTAGTTTCATGTTCTAAAATCTGTAGCATTTTGTTCAGAATCTGCGTCGTATCGATGCGCAAACGAGTAGTTTTTAGTGTTTAGTAACAATCACAGAGGGCACTGCCCGCACCTAATATAACTTATAAATGTGAAAAATGCGTTCAAAAACACAGAAAAATAATACACCACAAGACGCCGACAAACTAATAAGATTCATAGTTATATAAATAAACAATTATGAAACCTTGATAGAATTCCACATTATCCACAGTCATATGATTATTTTGACAGTGTTCTCATAGATGTCAACGTAATTTTGATCTATTTGCGCATGCTCACAGACAAAATTTCTCACAAAATTCCGATTCTTCTCATACATGTTTCACAGAATTTTGTACATAAATTCGTGAAAAAATTTGCCTATAGGATTTTAGGAGAAATGTCCGTTTTTGAATTAACTCAAGTTGCGGTTTTTAGAAAAGTTTGTTGTAGGTTAAACACATACCTACCTAGGAGTTTTTGCACTTGTATTTGGATGTTTATGGATATCGGTTGATTTATCCAATTAAAAAAAAAACTCTCTGTTTCGGCATTAGAATGACATTATTCTCGCACTACTTTTAAGGCTAGAATGGAGTTCATTCTTAAACGATTTTGAGTGACATTTTGTTGTCAGCGATTGGTGTGCCTGCGGTCTGACATTAAGTGTATGTTCCCTGCTGAAAGACTTTATCAGATTCTAGTATTATCGCGGTCTGCCGAATTAAAATTGATATATTTTGCATTAAACTATAATGTCGATTTCGTGTTAAATAAACTTTGAAACGTCGAATTCCCACAACTGACAAACACAGATAGTTGCTGCCAACATAACTATATTCTACCAAAAGTTTCCTAGAAATTGTCAACTATTTTTATAAAAAAATTTAAATAAATAATGTAAATGGAAGCCGAAACAGAGAAAATAGTATAAAAAACTCGTTACAGAAGGCCATTCAAGCACTCCTCCGTTCGGAAACTCGCCGCTACGCGGCTCGTGTCCGAATTTCGGATTCGTGCTTGAATATGTTGCCTTCTGTAACTCATGCTTTAATATACTATTAATACTATTTTAATGTTTTAACATTTTTTTCAACAACGCGTTTATAATTTTCATTACATTTTATATTGTAAGCTCAAGAGAGTTTATAACACCGTTTTTTTAAGAAGCTCTACTTTGAATTTTTGTCGTTACTTTTGAAAAAGTCATGTTATAAATGTATATTCACATACTTCTATAATACAGTGAAGTCTCCAATAAGCGGACATCGATGGTTCCACACTTTTTGTCCGTTTATTGGAGGCGTCCGCTTAAAAGAAACAATCATGTCCGGGTATAGGAGGTGTCCGTTTAAGAGAGAACGCAAAAATTAGTAAAACATGCAGAAAAGTGTATTTTATTGAACATAACTACAATAATTATAATTATAAATAATTATTGCCTACCAACACCGCAGTTAAACTGCTTAATATAAGTTCGAATTTATAAAACTCATAAATCAACAAGTTCTGCATTTTTCAAACAAACTACAGTAAAGAAATAAATACAACGTTCAAATTAGTTCTGCGAAAACCGTGATAAGGCTCAAATATTTATAACAGGAAGTACTAGTATTAAATTTCACCAGGACGGGGACATAATGTAATATGCGCAAATTAGATGTCCGGTTAAGGGGGGCAATTTTTCCTAAAAATGAGACTTATGAACTGTCCGTGTCCGTGTATTAGAGGGTCCGGTTAAAAGAGGCTATTTAACATGTGTTAATAATAGCAGAACATTGGTTCTACGAAATGTGTCCGTTTATAGGAAGTGTCCGCTTATAGGGAGTGCCCGTAATAGGAGGTTTCACTGTATATGAATATTGTAGCAGTGGCGGCTCGTGAGTTAAGAAAGAGGGTGGGCACAAGAAAAAACTAGGGTGGGCACAAGAAAAAACTTACCTATTTTTTGTACATAAATTCCATTCTCCTATTTTTCATGCTGGAAAAGACGTCTATGACTTTGTTGTCAAAATTCGGGATAGACTGCTGTTGTCTGCTACGAACACTAAAAGTGGCAAAATACCACCTGCGTCACACATGTCATCGCGCTCATAAATTGCTGAAAGTTCACTTTTCAATGTTACACTGTCCAACATAGGATAAGATTTCACAGTTTCATCAAAATATTTTTGTGGAAATGCATGCCTATACCAAAGACCAAAAGCGTTCAAAAATTTGTCCATTAAACACGTAGAAGTGTCTGTAGTTTCATCGGCCTCCAAAGCAATGAAATTTGCAGATTTAATTTCTTTTAATATTTCCTGCTTGTAAATTTGCAAGATTGCATCTAGCAATTCGTTCTGAATAGTTTTTGAGACGCCTTTAAACACTTGTGAACCTTTCATATGTATTGCAAGCACAGCGTCTAATTCGGCAGCAAAGTTGATTAACCCTAAATAAATTCCTGGATTGTCTGACGTTAATGTTTCATCATGACCTCGCAACGCTAGTTCAAAGGCGCCGCAAAATTTAATACACATAATTAACCGGCGCAAAATATGACGATTTTTTCCACGTCTTCGTTGTACTTAATTTTATGTAGCAAATAAGCACCCTCTAGTTGTTCACGGATGTCCACTTTGCCTAAAACACTAAAATCCATGCACGCATTCATGTGAGAAACGGAAGATTTGTGTTTCTTTGCCCTCTCTGCAATGTGTTTTAAATCATTCACCCCTTGTTTATTCCACGCACTAACCTCTTTCTTAAAAATTAAGACAAAACAGTTTATTTGTTACTGAACATCCGCACATCCAATCGTATTTTTCATAGATATTCTTGTTGAATTTTCTATTGTACGTTCGGGTTTTACTTGTCGAACTGTAGTTTATCTGAAGATCAGGAATAGGCCTTCCTTTCTTCTTAATTAAAAGTTTTCCTCAAATGATAGCGGGTTTTTTAAAAGATTTTGCACGCAATTAACTTCCATCATTGAAAAAACGTCACGTTCGTCTTTGAATTCACACGCGCGATTGCGCGAAACAAAACACTACGGTCGAAAGTCAAACGTTGACTTTAAATGGGGAACGCTTTGCTCGGTGCCCCATTGGCCTGGTATATCGCGTATAGCGAAGATAACCGATAGCCAACCGAATCACCTCTACATGGGGAACAAATCAGAGCGTTCCCCGGAAAATAGTTTTGAGGCTATTAGCCGCGCTTGTGGTGCGGAAGGAAAATTTGATACCTTCGTTATAATAATGAAATTAAAATAACGCACTGAATTACATGCGAATTTCTTTCTGTGTTTATCTTGGTGGTTGGGTGGGCACGTGCCCTTGTGCCCTTTAGTACAAGCCGCCACTGTATTGTAGTATAATGGGATGTTATAATGTTCTTACAAGGTGTTTCTAAAACGCATGTTTTAAATTTATGGATAATTAGAACACCGTAAAAAAATGCGAAAATTCTAATAAATAATAAAGGTACTGCATGGTTCAGTATACATCAAATTAAATCTATCAAAGCAATTTTTTATATTAGGGTTAGTTTGGCTAAGAATACAATTGTATAAATATTATTAGCAATTACAAGTATCTTCTAGCAACCAATAATATTTTTTCCTTTAACATTAAGCTGAAGTCGCATGTTTTGATCCTGGGTGAGAAAATATTTATTTGTCATCTATTTAAATTTCAGTCTAACGTCAAATAGCAACAAGATACAGTTATTGAAAATTTAATACTTTAGGTAATAATAATAATAATACTTAAATTGATACATATTTCATTATTTTAACATAATTAAACTTGGAGGTTTGGGTAGAAGAACTACGGTAAAAATTAGAAAAGGAAACATAAGAAAAAAATTAATATTTGTTGCATCCGGATTTGAAACCTAGGGCTACTGATTATCCAATGTGCCACAGAAATATTGATAATGAGATTGGGTTACTGTGGTATATTCAAAAGGCACGTTTTCAATTTATTTATGAATTTCTTTTAGCTTTGCTTAATTTTAAAGGGAAAATTTATTTTATTTATGACTGAACAACAATAAAAATAAATAATAAAAACAATACAGTTAACTTTTTTAAAGTTTGAATAAATAGAATTTTTTATCTGCTTTGCATATGGTTTGTCCACTGGGACCACCGCAGATATAAAAGAATCTAGTTGACGACATCTTTAATATGTATGAGACAAACTAAAATTAATATATGTTTAAACAGTGTTTAAAAATGTCGAATTATATACCCACATGTAATACTCGCCAATCCAAACAAAAAAGGCTTTTAATTAACATATGCCCGTAAACTGCTTCAGAGATGCAGGTGATTTTGTATTTTAACCTATAAATTGCATTATTGTGAAAAAACAAATAGTAAATGCACTGGCCGGTAAATAATGTTTGCTCAAATACTAAGATCTAGTAAATTAAAGTTGCAATTGACCTCTCCATATGGCATTATAGGTTATAGGATTCTCAGACATTGACTGAAAAATGTGAAGGAGCCCGAACGTGCATAAACCACAAATGAACTCTATCATTCAAAGGCACGTCTTCCAGTAGTGGGGATAAAGTGTAATTAAAGAAGCTAAGATACAGTTCACCAGTCAAATAACTTGGGAAAAATACTGTTTGGTCTTCCAAAATACCCCCGTCACTTAACAACAGTGTCAGGATTTTCATCTACCCAAACACGATTATTATCCAGATTAATAATATAATTATTTGTGAAAGTAGCTTCATTGGTAAATAAAATATTGCCAGCAAAGTTTGGATTTTCTGCAACATTTCTCAGTATTAATCTAAAAAACCATCATTTTTGAAGCATAATCAGAAGCAGTAAGGGCTTGTACTCCCTGGATATGGTACGGGATACAATTGTGTACAGTAAACAAACAATAATTTAAATGTTGTGTTTCATGACATAGTTTGATGTGTGGGTACATTATCTGGCATTTTTTGGGAACCCTTTGTATTGTATCATTTGTTTTTAGCAAATGTAGAATTTTGGAAACGCCTGTACCACCAAAATATTTAGAGCGCATTTCTGCAACTAAGTTGCTATCTTCAGCAGGAACTGATGAACTTATATTTATTTCAAAAAATATCCAACTTATCTGTTTTGAAATTGTCTACATAGATGCATTTCTATGCCTGTTGCCATAATGTAAATAGTTTAATCAAATTATTTTTATTTTTACAGATATTATGGTTATCGAAATCAGCACAGTGAAGTAGACCTTCGTCTGTTATGCTTTTCAAACTACAGAGAACTGTTTGAAGGTAAAGATATCCTGGACGTAGGCTGCAATATAGGGCACATTACACTGTCCATAGCTCGAGACTTTGGGGCCAGAAGTGTGGTCGGTATAGATATCGACAAGAAACTAATCGAGATTGCTCGAAAGAATATTAAGCACTACGTTAAAAGCTCAGAAACGCCGCCACATAATGACGACGAACAAGTGGATGAGAAAAAGAAAACTAGTGAGTTTTTCCCCATTTCCATGCCTATTTTATATGGGCCTATTGAAATTCCAGGATTTACTAAGGAAAGCCATAGTCGCGGGTTTCCAAACAATGTTACCTTCAAGCATGTAAGTTCCCAATAGAATCTTATATAACGAAATGTACCTGTTTTGTATTTCTGACATGTTTTGTTTTCAGGGTAATTACGTCCTAGATGACGACTCCCTGTTGAGTGCAGAACAGCCTCAGTTTGATGTGATTTTATGCCTGAGCATTACCAAATGGGTACATTTGAACTGGGGGGATTCAGGCATGAAACAAGCGTTTCGCAGAATGTACTCGCAATTGCGACCCGGTGGAAAACTGGTGCTCGAACCGCAAAACTGGGCCAGCTATAAAAGCAAGAAAAAACTGACTGTAAGTTTATTTAAAATATTTAAATTACGGGCTCTTCTGTTGCTAAATAACTCTACGGTGGTGGGTTTAACCAGTTAAAATCATGCTTGTCAAAATGAACTTGCATCTACAAATAAAAAATGTTAGATTTTATAACACAAAATATATGAAAAAAGAGAAATATACTTTGTATTAGATGCTGTCTACAATGGTTATTAAATATACATTTAACAATTCATAAGGAAGACTTCCAATGACTAAATGTTTAAAACATCCTCGAATCTTTGTAGTAAAACCTAATGTGGTTTTAAAGAAAAATAAATATAAAGAAGAAAAGAGTCAAAGATTTCATTTTTCTCAAGAATGATTTTTAATCAGCGTGGTTAGTCACCAAGCATAGCTATTTTATAGAGAAGGTAAATATATATCTCTAGAGTTTTATACAAAAAAAAAGGAGATGGTCACAGAAAAAATATAAAGTTCGACTCCTCTCTCCATTTTGAAGTTTCCTGATACTTTCTCATTTAATCTGACTGCGCCCCGCACACTTTTATACATACTTTTTGTATTGTTTTGCAATTTCTGATTTACATTTAGATTTTCTAGTGCTTGCTATGTTTGTTATTTAGGTACGCTGTCAAAAGCTGCCTGTAGATCTAAAAATGCCAGATAGATGTTTTTCCCCTTGTCTTTCTATTATTGTTCTTCTTCTTCTTCTTCTTCCTCTTCTTCTTCCTCTTCTTCTTCCTCTTCTTCCTCCTTTATTTAGGCAAGCGCCTGTTTTTCGTTAACGTTAGCCTTGTTCATGTTTGGTCAGGGTGTTTCCACCGATGTTGAGATCCAGCTCTGTTTCTATCGTTTAGGTGGTCGTCCTACTCTTCTTTTGTTCTTAAGGTTAAGAATGATGTCTTCCCGGTCCAAATGTTCCTTGTTCTTCTTCTAGTATGGGTTCCACTCGACTTGCGTGTATTTTTAGAGCAACTGATGACGGGCAAATGGCTCGATGGTTATCACATTTCGGGATATCTCCCTTTTTGTGTATTGGTATAATAATGTTCTGATTTCGTTCATGTGGAATTTTGTCAGCTTTCAATGCTAGTTGAAATATCCTTTGTAGCAATTTTTACAGCGCGGATTCTCCATTTTTTTGATGAATTCAGGGGTGAAAAAGTTTGACTAAATTAATTTCACACATATCCTAAAAATAGATTAATTTCACTGTAATCTTGCACTACCTCTGGTAATTTTTTATCATCAGTTCTTATAGTTTGTTCAATAAATTTTCAATTTTATTTCAATCTTGGATATGTTGTCTACTAGGCCTATATGATACGGCATATAATTTTGTACAAAATTCTACAAAACACGTATTACACAGAACACAATTTTGTACAAAATTCTGTCTGTAAGCATGCGCAAATTACGTTGACATCTGTGAGAAAACTGTCAAAATACTCATGTGACTGTGTATAAAGTAGAATTCTAACAAGATTTTATAATATTAAGTTAATGCATAAGTTCGTAGCACTTTTATTGATTTATTTTACATGAACGCACGACAAAGCAAACAAGCAGCAGCAATAAAGAACGCGAGCGAAATAAGTGTCGGCAGGCGGGGGAAACACGTGGTAAACATATTCTTCTCTGCCCTCTGTGATTGTTGATAAACACTAAAAATTGCTCGTTTGCGCATCGATGCGACGCCGACTTTGTACAAAATTCTGTATGTTTTAGAACATGAATTTACAGAATTTTGTACAAAGTTTTGAACAAACTTTGCTGTATGTCTCGACACAAAATTTTGTAAAAACATTGTGAACAAAATTCTGAACAAAATTTTGTGCAAAATTCTGTCCGTGAGAAAGCGCAAATTAGCGTAAAATCTGTGAGATAACCGTCAAAATAATAATGTGAATGTCGATAATGTAGAATAATATCAAGATTTTATAATGGGGATGTTCAAGAAAATATGGCAAGTCTCTTCAGCGGGGTGTTTTCAATGTCTCTCCACTTCTCATAATTAAAAGAAATGCCTTACAGTAATTAATTTAGTCCCGTATGACACGGCACAGAATTTTGTACAAAATTTTGTACAGAATTTCGTAACGCTTTTATTTATTTCGTTTACGTGAACGCACGACAAAGCAAACAAGCTGCTACAATAAAGACCGCAAGCGAAATAAGTGTCCGCAGGCGGGGTAAGCACGTGGTAAACATATTCTTCACTGCCCTCTGTGTGATTGTTGATAAACACTAAAAATTGCTCGTTTGCGCATCGATGCGACGCCGACTTTGTACAAAATTCTGTATGTTTTAGAACATGAATTTACAGAATTTTGTACAAAGTTTTGAACAAACTTTGCTGTATGTCTCGACACAGAATTTTGTAAAAACATTGTGAACAAAATTCTGAACAAAATTTTGTGCAAAATTCTGTCCGTGAGAAAGCGCAAATTAGCGTAAAATCTGTGAGATAACCGTCAAAATAATAATGTGAATGTCGATAATGTAGAATAATATCAAGATTTTATAATGGGGATGTTCAAGAAAATATGGCAAGTCTCTTCAGCGGGGTGTTTTCAATGTCTCTCCACTTCTCATAATTAAAAGAAATGCCTTACAGTAATTAATTTAGTCCCGTATGACACGGCACAGAATTTTGTACAAAATTTTGTACAGAATTTCGTAACGCTTTTATTTATTTCGTTTACGTGAACGCACGACAAAGCAAACAAGCTGCTACAATAAAGACCGCAAGCGAAATAAGTGTCCGCAGGCGGGGTAAGCACGTGGTAAACATATTCTTCACTGCCCTCTGTGTGATTGTTGATAAACACTAAAAATTGCTCGTTTGCGCATCGATGCGACGCCGACTTTGTACAAAATTCTGTATGTTTTAGAACATGAATTTACAGAATTTTGTACAAAGTTTTGAACAAACTTTGCTGTATGTCTCGACACAGAATTTTGTAAAAACATTGTGAACAAAATTCTGAACAAAATTTTGTGCAAAATTCTGCCGGTGAGAAAGCGCAAATTAGGATCAAATCTGTGAGATAAACGTCAAAATAATAACGTGAATGTCGATAATGTAGAATAATATCAAGATTTTATAATGGGGGTGTTCAAGAAAATATGGCAAGTCTCTTCAGCGGGGTGTTTTCAATGTCTCTCCACTTCTCATAATTAAAAGAAATGCCTTACAGTAATTAATTTAGTCCCGTATGACACGACACAGAATTTTGTACAAAATTTTATACAGAATTTTGTTCAAAATATTTTTCATGTGACTGTCGATAAAGTAGAATTCTAATAAGTTCCTAACGCTTTTATTTATTTCGTTTACATGAACGCACGACAAAGCAAACAAGCTGCAACAATAAAGACCGCGAGCGAAACAAGTGTCGGCAGGCGGGGTAAACACGTGGTAAACATATTCTTCACTGCCCTCTGTGATTGTTAATAAACACTAAACATTGCTCGTTTGCGCATTGATGCGACGCCGACTTTGTACAAAATTCTGTAGGTTTTAGAACATGAATCTACAGAATTTTGTACAAAGTTTTGAACAAATTTTGCTGTATGTCACGACACAGAATTTTGTAAAAAAATTTGGAACAAAATTTTGTGCAAAATTCTGTGCCGTGTCATACAGGTCGTAATTAAAAAATCGCAAGTAGAAAAGATGTCTATTAACATAGGTGACAATATAAAATGCTAATTTTAGCTTATTTTGAGTCGCTTTAGTAGCCCCTTAACCATAGTATTTTGGGTTGGGTACCAACTTTTAAAATGAAGTCCGATCAGTTTTTCTAAAGGTCGGAGGCATGTCAAAAAATAATTGTATTTAAATACCAAGTTAAAGTCCAAATTTTAATTTTAAAGAAAGACTTGGTGTTTAATCCTGCAACTTCCAATATAAAATTTGAATTTTAAAATTAAGATCAAAATATATTTGACTGTGAACTTGGAAATAAAATTCAGCCTGGATCTTCAGTAATAATATAAATACAATATATATTAATAATAAGAAAAAAGGGAGTACTGTTAACATTTTCCCAGAGGAGAAGAAGGCCTTGCTTAATTTGATAATTATATGCCAACCTGCCTGTATTATGTTACTGTCGGAAAATAACATTTTTCTACAGGTGGTATTTGCTATAATGCCTTGCTAAATTTTCTGTACATCAGTTCTCTCTGCTACTTCACAACTCCCAGTACTTTCACGGGCTTTCTTATTGTATTCTCATCATTTAGTTATTATTTAGTTTTTATCATCTTTCCTGTTCTTTTACCTATATAAGCCAAACATTTCAGCCTATAAGCGTTGATGAGCTTTATGTAACCTTCATTTGTAAATGCGAATAGTTCATGGTTCATCCTTGGCTTGTTAACCCCCTATTCGGTTATTGATCCTAGTATTTTACTAAACAGCTTTTTTTATTTAGTAATTAAAGTACCCGACTAGCTATTAAGATTTTAGGCACTATTGGCAGTTTGTACACCCTTATGTCTTAGGCCTATATGATACGGCACAGAATTTTGTTCAAAGTATTTTTACAAAATTCTGTGTTGTGTCATACAGCAAAGTCTGTACAGAATTCTGTAGATTCATGTTCTAAAACCTACAGAATTTTGTACAAAGTCGACGTCCCATCGATGCGCAAACGAGCTTTTTTAATGTTTTAGTGTATAGTGTATTATCGCAGAGGGCAGAGAAGAATATGTTTACCACGTGTTTACCCCGCCTGCCGACACTCCACGCACTGTCTCTTATTTCGCTCGCGTTTTTTACTGCTGCAGCTTGTTTGCTTTGTCGTGCGTTCATGTAAAATAAATAAATAAAAGGCATACGAACTTGCGCATTAACCTAATATTATTATGAAATTATGAAATCTTGATAGAATTCTACTTTATCGACAGTCACATGATTATTTTGACAGTTTTCTCACAGATGTCAACGTAATTTGCGCATGCTTACAGACAGATTTTTGTACAAAATTTTGTGTCGTGTAATACATGTTTTACAGAACTTCGTACAAAATTTTGTGAATAAAGTTTGTAAAAAATTCTGTGCCGTGTAATACATGTTTTACAGAACTTCGTACAAAATTTTGTGAATAAAGTTTGTACAAAATTCTGTGCCGTGTCATACAGACCTTACAATATAGCTTTTTTTTTGTGTATCCTTAACTTGACTTAATCCTTACTTGATAAGACCACATCTCTGCACCATATTATGTTATTGTAACTCAAATTATACTTCTTGTTTAAGTTTTAGTAGATACAAATATTTATATTCTCTATAAAAAATGTATGATTATTTAGTTATTCTGTGTCCTCGTTGGGCACTAATTTTTTTCAGTGAACAAGTAAGACCATGCTGATAATAAAGTGGTTCTTGAGAGAAATCAAATTTTTTACTTCTTATCTACGAAAGGAATTTATTTCTTTACATCTATAATGTTGTAGATATGAATTTAAAAACCACTGGAGACAGTATGTAGTGGAAGATATGGTATTACTTATTTTTCATTATATGTTGCTTTGCGAAATAACGTTTTTTTATCAGATGGTAAAAATTTATTTTGATGAGGACAGTTACAGCTTGCCAGATTTAACCTTGCTGGTGAGAGCTGCGCGGCGCGAGAAAGAGTGGGCACTAGAGACGAATACAATGTATATGGGCGGTTAGCATTCGGTAAACTCAATAATAGAAACGCGCGTACGCTTCCCGCTTCAATTTTAGATTGAAACTCCATTGCACGCACTTTTCACTGGAGTGTACAGCGATGTTGACTGCTACAAACACACGATGCAAAAGAGCTCCAGGCCTCCCTCACCAGTTTCGTGGTAGTGCGCAATGTTCACTCACAAAGTAGATTAAACTGGCAAGCTGTACAATTGGTTAAACTCACCCCGTCCAAAAAGATACCAACCCTGGGAATTTCCTACATTTAACCTTTGTTTCCTATAATAGCACATTGTAGGCTTCATAATTTAAGTTTTGTCGTACGTCCAGTTATTGTTAGACAATAATCCCTTACTCTGCTTATTTCAAATGAACTTTTCATCATTTTCTGCACTACAGTCAATAATGTGATTTCTCTGTTGTTTGTATAATCTTATTGATTAGTTCTTTTGTTATACCTATTTTCCAATTATTTGGCATTCTTTGCTCGTTTCAGATTTTGTGCTTATTAGTTTATATACAGTATGGAATAATTTTTCTTCTCTCAGCAAGCGTTTTCTTGCATTTTTTTTAATCTTCTCTGCTTTTTGTCTTTTCTCAGTTTTTTTACTGTATATTATTCTAAGCTTTCAGCTTGTTCTCTATTGTCCCAGATAAGCTACTTGTATGTTTGTTGTTCTATTTTAATTGTTATATTTTAGTTATTTTATTATTCTTCTGTAATTCCTCACTATTTTTACTTCGTTTTCAGTTTTCTCCTCATATTCAACATCAACTTCTTCAATTCCTATATCTCTGCTTCTAATTTACTTTCCTTCCCACCTTCTGGATGTGTTTTTTTGTTTAATAGGAGTTCATTAATGTAGTTTCCTTGAACATTTCTTCTTGCACACCAAGTTTCTTATTTTTTCTATTCTTTAACTTTACAATATTTATCCAACCACCCCTCACTTTCTTTTTATCCTTACAAAGTCTGTCTTTAGTTATTTGTGTCTTCTATTTTCTCTTGTTATTTTCCCTAAAGTTTCTTTTGAATTGTAATTCTGTCAACATAGCCTTTCTTAGTAGTTAGTAATCTCACATTAATAAGCTGTACTTCCTGCTATATTTGACCTTCTCTCGCAATTGCTTGCTTCTACAAATTCATTAATTTTCAACCTATTCAAAGATTTGCACCTTTCTAACACATGTGTTCCATCAAAATTTGTTAGTTATTTAAGTGAATTATTTTCAGGAAACAATTTATAAGAACTACAACTCGATTCACTTCTTCCCGGAAAACTTCACCCAATACCTGTTGTCAACCGAGGTTGGATTTGCGAAGAGCGAGATATTGGGTTTCCCCCAACACCAAGCGAGGGGCTTCCAGCGGCCCATTCAGGTGTATACAAAAAGTAATGTGTTTTCGAGTGAACGTTCAGAAAATTCAAACTATTCGGCTCAGAGAGCAACACCAGTGTACGTGCAACCGTATAGCGAAACGTTTCGCATCCCAGACAATACCTGTAAAAAAGAAGAAAATGTGATAATTAGTGATGAAATAAGTGGAGGTGGTGATGAAATTCAATAATTTCTGTATTTTATTTGTTATTTTTTTTTAAATTTTGATATTCTTTGACTACTTTTTGTATTTTGTTGATTCAGCTTTACTGTATCATATGTAATATAAATAAATTATTCCATTTGAAATTTAATGTTGAGTGTTCTAAATTTCTCATGCTAGTCTAAAGTTTAGTTTCACGAACACTACAAAGTTTATTCCACTAGTGGAACCACACCTGTGTTCTGAGGCTTAAAACTCGTTTATATGAGTCAATATCTATTAACTTATTCATTTAAATCGTTATTAAATTATAAAGCTAGTGAATATGATCTTTGGGTAAAACATTGCTCATAGCATCTCCATCTGTGCTGTTGTACCTATTTTAGTAATTAACAAAATAAAACAGAATTTTTATGAATGTTTTATTATTTGAAACGTAAAATTAAATTTTGGACAGGTGTTGGATTTTAAACAAGTTTCTTTATTCTTCTGAGATGGTGGAAATGTTCTCTTGTATGCTCATGATAAAGCAGTGCATAACATAAAGTTGTTTTCATGTCCACAGGGTGTTGTGTTTAGGCTGGGGAAAGCCTTACTTTTAAATTTTAAGTAGCTAATTTGTTACGGTTCAAACGATTGCTTTTGTCAGACTGCAACAACCTGATGGAAAACGGCTCTGCAGCCGGCGAAAGGGCTTCCTAAATATTTCTTACAAAATACATGGAAATGGGAAAATGCAGACATAGCACGTTGTAATGAATAATGGATATAAATACAGTAGAGACCGCTTATACCGAACCCGTTTGTAACGATCCACCAGTTGTAACGAACTAAATTAAAAGTCCCGCCAAAATCACCATTACAATAATGCTAAAAATGTTCTGTTATACCGAACCCGCATATAACGAACTTTCGCTTATAACAGTCCATGTTTTTACGTGAAATAGGAAAGAGTTTCCTTTTATAGCGAACCTGCTTGCAAGAACTCATGGGAAGTCCCAAATCTATTATGGCTAGTGAATTGTTTAGGTAAGCAGATAGTGTAAGGAACGCAGATTGTGCGAATTGATGACGGAAGTTTGTAGTTTTAATTGAGTGTTCAGAGAAGACGGTTGTGCAATGGAGGGTTCAAAAAATCGCGATTGTCGTTCACTTTAAAAACAAAATACGATATTCTACAGGAACTCAACCATGGTAAAAAACAAAGTGAGTATGCCGTGAACGTAGTATTAGCAACTCGACGGTTGCTACTATATGGAAAGACAAAACAAAAATTATTGAAGCATTTGAAAGGAAAAATTCGTCTATTAAAAAACTGCGTAAATCAGTTCACGAAAATGTTGATAACGCCCTTTCAAAGTGGTTTACACAGCAAAGCAAGGCCAACGTTACTATTAACGGTGCTATTTTAAACAGAAAAGCAGATGAGTTGGGGACGCAATTAAATGATGGGCAAGAATTTTCTTGCAGTAGAAGTTGGGTCGAAAGATTCAAAAAAAGACACAATATATGTAGTGGAAAAATTACAGTAGAAGCTGCGAGTGGGAACATGGATACTGTGGAAAACTGGCTGCAAAATGTATGGCCGAAAATCAAGGAAAACTTTAATGACAACAATATATTTAACGCAGATGAAACGGGCTTGTTTTACAAACTTACACCCGACAAGACACTAAAATTCAAGGGAGAGCGGTGCATTGGAGGAAAGTTATCTAAGGAACAGATCAAAGTATTGGTATGTGCAAATTTAACTGGTACCGAAAAAAGGAAATTACTCGTGATTGGCAAGGCAAAAAATCCACGCTGTTTTAAAAATATAAAACGCCTTCCAGCTAATTACAACGCGAACAAGAAGGCCTGGATGACGTCAAACCTTTTTACAACTGAATTTCGTCAATGGGATGAAGAATTGCGGCAGAAAAACCGAAACATCTTATTACTTGTTGATAATTGCCCTGCACATCCGGATGTCCAACATTTTCAGTTTATTAAATTGGTTTTTATGCCTCCAAATACAAGCTCAAAACTTCAACCCATGGATCAGGATGTTATACATTCCTGTTACTACAGACAATTTCTTCTTTTACAAATAATTAACCGCATTGATGAAGGGCAAGATCAACACGTAAATATGCTAGATGCTATAAATTTTGTTCATAAAGCCTGGCAAAAGGTAACTATAGACACGATAGCTAATTGCTTCAGACATGGGGGATTTTTTAATACAGAACAAGTACAAGAATATGATTCAGATGACGAGTTGCCCTTGTCCGAGTGGTTGAATAAACAACGTAACAAAGAAAATGATGACTCGCCTGCATTTATTTTAACGATTGATATGGGCAGATTTCAGGATTGTGACCTTGAAGCTACATGGTTGTGGACGAAAATATTGCAACTACAGAAATTTTAAGCGACGGGGCAGTGTTGGGTAAGTTACTCTAAGAAAGTAACTAAGTAAGTTAGTCAGTTACTCAGCAAAAAAGTAACTAAGTAAGTTACTAAGTTACAGAATTATAAAAGTAACTTGAATAAGTTACTAAGTTACCATAAAGTAACTCGTTATTTTTTAAGTTACCTTTTTTTACGATACGCTACTAATGTACACGCAATTACTACCAACTTAATGTCAACAAAAACACACATTTATAAACAATTGTTTATTAGCAAATATTCTATACGTGGGGAAACGAACAGGCTTAGAGCTTAGAGGAGCTGGTTCAACGATGTTTTTAGGATTTTCCAAGGATTCTATTTTCTTTTGGTTATTATTGAAATATAGAGACGGTGAATGTATTTTCGTCTGAATTAGACACCCCCAACCTGCGCACAGGTATTAGGAATGTACTTCCCAGTAATCCGCATACCTGCTCAGAGAGCTTCTAGTTGTTAAAGGATTAAAGATTACTGGAAAAAGCTGTCACCACCCAAATAGGATCCATCAAATATTATTTA
>JABXWE010007115.1:0-57907 GCA_014611495.1 Limonius californicus
TGCCGAAACGTCGTCAAGACAACCAGCCCGGTCCGTCCCAGGACCAAGAAGTTGCTACGCAGAAGAATACTGGAAACCAACCACAGCATACAACACCCGCGGAATCCTCAATATATATATATAGATGACGTCGTACAAAAGCGGCAAGAAGAATTACCTAACCATTTTATAATAGATAATAAAACATTAGACACTCTATTGTTCGCGGACGACCAGCTAATACTTGCAGAAACAGAAAATGATCTGCAACTGGCTGTATACAAACTAAACAATATAGAAAAAGAATATGGGCTACAGATATTAACTTTAAAAACTAGGGTACCGGCATTTAGAGGGTTTGACCACTTACGAGCAAAAATAATAATTGACAAAGCAACTATCCAGCAAGTTAATAATTTTACGTATTTAGGATAAAATCTATCATACATAAGTGAAAACGATATGTTCAACAAATTAAAGAGATTTCAATACCTATGTGGAACAATACGAAGAATATTCAAAAACACAAGCAAAGAAACTCTATATACACCAAGAGATCGCAAGAGAAATGAAGAAATAAGGGAAGAACTAGATATGTTCAACTTGAAGTGATTAAACATTACAGACAAAGGTGACTAGAACATCTGCACGAGAAATCCTAAAATTCTTTACCACTACAGACCCGCCGGAAGAAAGAATGTAATTTGAACTTTGTAGTAATTCTTAATATCTTATCAATAACTTGTAATATTAGCTTAAGATCATAAAAGTTCTTCATTGCAATGTAATTTCCAATTTCTGACTACTATGGTACAACTAAATATTCGATTTTTTAACTTGAAATTTCAATCAATTACTTTAAATTTTGACCTACTAACAAGTATTAACGGAAATTGGGATTCAGCAATCAGAATTGCACGAAATTTCAACTAAAATTTGGATTCTTCAACCACTTTAGTTTTTTTTTCTCTTCATAATGGGACTGTTAAGGTAAATCCTGTCAAAAACAGGCACGCATCAGAAGTTATTACTGCAGTCTAATTAGAATTAGAACCTTTCGATGTTGCAGGAAAATTTACATCCTAACGTAAAACTTAAATTATGTGTATATTTTCGGACATACTCCACGACACTATACATAAATACAGTACTTATGGAACATATTACTGGCGAAACATAATATGAAGCAAAATTGCAGCAAGCGAGGCCTCGCTACCAGTTATCTTCATGTACAGATCGACCAATTCAGCTAAAACCGCGAAATGTGTAGACTAGGAAGCTAGACAAAACATGATGAAGTAGGATGAAAGATCTAAGTTAAAGGTCTACTACAGTTGGCGATAGATATTTTACAGTGCGGTGGTTGTAGGTTAAATGCAAGGGTTAAACTTACAGGCTATTACTACTATTTCGGGGACTATACCGACATTGCAGACGCCGAGTTGAAGTTTACAATTAGCTCCGCACCCACTTAACCCACTTGCTAGTGCGCTGGCCACGGCCACTGTTTGAGCTAGGTTGGTCAAACTGTATCTTACAATTGTTCAAACGAAAGTCCACACAAGCAAGACAGTTAGTTAGTTCATCTTTTATATAATGGGAGTTTTTACATTTTTCAGGTTTAATAACTGCTAAAGTAACAGAAATAAAATAAATTAATGTAAACCATTAAAATATGCATACAGCTTGTCTGTTTCGGAGGTTTGCTAACGTCATTTACCACTGCCCTTGTAATCTCTAAGGACCTTCTAATTAAGTTAAATATGGCATGCTCAAAAAATTCAATTAATTTTAAATAGAAATTACATCCCTTGACATTCGGATAAGGCCTTGTAATCTCCTAATCTTAATTAAATTGCAAAGCAATGGGCGCCTACGATTAAGCAAATTAAACGTCCGTCACTTAAGCTAACGCCGAAACGAGCTACTTTGGTAGACCGTTTGCTCAAATTTTTTATTTGAATATTTCTACCAAAATTAATAGCGGCACAACACGCAAATGTTAGGCTATTATTTGCTTTTTGTGAAATTCATTGCGTCGCTAATTTAGCCAAACGTTTACTCAGGGCATGCACTTAACGAAATTAGATGCTATTAGGTGTATTTACCTGCAAACTGCACTTAATCCATAAAGCTTTTCTCTTACATAAGTTTAAAAGGCAATATCTTAAAAGCTATAACTTTATAAAGCCTCGCGAGAGTCTAAACTCGAAACGACGTTTAATTCAACAGAGTACCTGGTGTTAACAAGCAAACCATTAAATTGTAAACTTTACTAACAGCTAAATTTCAAGTAGATTAAATCGGTGTCGATTTTAAAACGGTCGACTTGTTTTATTGTACGTTCAAGTTTTAATCGTGTTATTTTCGAACGTTCGTTTTGTATTCTTGCTGATTGTTAGTGGATTTTTCCGAACCAATAAAGAGTCTGCTTCAGCTTCTATATAGCATTACGCAAATAATACAATCTTCAATACGTGCTACAAGTTTAACACTAAAATTCTTGCAATATCTGGTACCTACAATATTTACTGTAAAGAGAAATCAATAAATAACTAAGAAATTTATTTTACCCGCTATATATTAATTGTAATAATTCTAATAATTCTCATTCACAAGGAATTAGGATATCATTGAGGCAACTTTCTCCACGAGTCGGGGATAGGCCCCTACAATCCATAAGAAGGGCAGTGGTGAAACATAATAAGAAACTATGGGGAAAACTATATATAGAGATTAAAGGTAGACAAGAGCTGGATTGTTTTATAGTATAAGTTAACTTAAAAGTTGTACTCGTTCTATATTCACATACGCTTTGTTTAGTTTTATAGATCTTAAGGCATTTATTAAAAGAGACAAGTACAAATTGAAGTGTTAATCTACAAATGCAGAAATAAAGGCAATTGCAGTTAAAATTAATCACTACTAGTAAGGTCTTCTTCTTCAATATTCTTCTGTCCATTGTTGAACGTAAGCGTCCACTTCTCCACTCATGTATGTTCTGTGCTTGTCTATGTCATTGTTTTCGGTAAATCCATTGATGTCGTCCGCCCATCTTACTGATGGTATCCCTACGTCTTCGTCTCCGGTTTATTGTTCTTTTGGTTCTTGTTTCGTCTCTCCTTCTCATATTGTGTCCTACTCAAAACCATTTTTGTTTTGTGATGTGTTTAAATAAGTCTTTAACTGCTGTTTGTTTTTTGTCCGTACTATAGTTGTCCTGTTTATAGATGTGCATGCCTTCAGCTTTACAAATGATAAGAAATGTATATTATCTCTCAACCAATGTTTCTTTAACAAAATCTTTATATTTAATTTCGTCGTTAGTTGATAACATAACAACCATTGACGTTAAAATCAATCCATACTCTTAAGATTTTCTTTTTCTTCATCTTTATTTCGTCGATTGTATAGAAAGGTTTCTACTTCTCCACTCATCTGTTCTGTGCTTGTCTCTGTCACTGTTTTCGATCTATTCTGTGATGTCGTCCACCCATTTTAATGGTGGATTTAACAATTATTGTAGTTGCTTCCGCCATTAGTTGATAAAATAATAGCAATTGACGTTAACATTCTTCCATACTGTTAAAATTTCATCTTCTACAACCTTATTCTGTTCATTGTTGAACGTAGGTGTTTACTTCTCCATTCCTCTGTTCTGTGCTTGTCTCTGCCATTATTTTCGGTCAATTTTTAGATGTCGTCCACCCATTTTAATGGTGGATTTAACAACAATTGTTATTGTTGCTTTCCGCCATTAGTTGATGAAATAATAGCAATTACCGTTAAAATTCTTCCATGCACTTAAGATTTTCATTTGCTACAACTTTATTCTGTCCATTGCTGAACGTATGTGTTCGCTTCTCCAGTCTTCTGTTCTGTGCCATTATTATCGGTCAATTCTTTGATGTCTTTCACGCATTTTAATGGCGTGTTGGTCTCCAGTATATTAAGCTTTTGGTCCATCTTTAGTCTCTCGTTCTTATAATGTTTCCATCCCATCTATCCAAGACTACCTTCATATTGTGAAGTGTTTAACTCCTGTTTGCCTTCTGCTTCACACTATAGTTATCCTGTCACTCAACTTTTTCCCAGAATTTTCACAAGATAATTAATCTGCCATCCTAATCTGATCAGCGTCATCATCAGATGGAGCTATAGCCTTTTGCAGGCCCGGGCCAACACAAGAATTCGCTTTCCTTTCGCATCTCGCGCCCTGACTTTCCAGTTCCACAGCCGTACGATGTTGTCTTCCAAATGAGTCGATCACCTAGCTCTGGGACGGCCTATCAGTCCTCTGCCTTCGGGTCGTCTGAAGCTTACTTTTTTAAGCGGGTCGTCTTTTTCAATTCCAAGAGTGTGCCATATCAAGCGGCGTCTACAAATTTTGAACGTTTTAATTATATCCGCTTTGTCAAACGTTTGATAGAATTCGTAATTGTATGCGCTACACATTATTTTTACAGACTGGGACATACCTTCCTCAGTACCATACGTTTGAAGCAGCCTAACATATTTTTTTCTTCTCTATTCAATATCGACGCTTCCAATCCATCTGTAATACTGGGCGGATAAGGGTCTCATAGATCTTTACTTTGTTACACTTAATCTAATTCTTCCTTCTAATTCAGTTTCCTTGTTTTCATATTCTAATCCGAGGTATATGCACGATCGTAATATTTCCATGCTTGAGTTGTCTATGTCTATTGAGTCTGTATGGCTTAGTGTAATTGACATTCTGTCCTACTTTCCTTAATTCTGTGTTCAAATGTGATAATGATAACATAGTTTCCCATACCATTGTGTCGCTGGCAATCTCCACAACGTCATTAGCGTATATAAGGTGGTTTATATATTTTCTATCTATATTTATTCCTTTTCTTGCCAGTCCTGGTTATTAAAGATGTTTTCCGGGCCCAAGCTAAACAATTTAGGCAAAATGTAATCCCCTTCTCTGACTTTTCTTTTCACTCGGAATCTTTGGGTTTTTAAGTTGTTTAGTTTAACTTTGGTAGCTTTGGTGTTTATACCATCTATGAGAGTGGTATATAGGAATCAATCCTGCAAATGTCCAGAGTCGTTAGTATAAATGGTAGCTAAACAGATTCGAACGCTCACAGTCTACAAAAGCTAGTAATAGGTAGATATTTTATTAATTGCAGTTTTCGATAATCCTGTTCGGTATTATTCTTGTTAGCAGTTTGAACATAGTTGATAGTAAACTGATTAGTCTATAGTTTGATAGCTTCGTAGTGTCTCCTTTCTTGTGTATTATTATAATTGTGGCGATATATTAAGCTTTTGCAATTTTTCCTACTTGTATACAATACTTGTTAATTAAGTTAGCGAGTTCTATTTTTCATAAGATATATAGGTACATCTAATATGTATAAGTATTTTTCACCATGTAATACTTTCAGAATCACTTTTGCCGTTACATACTTGGCACAGACGCAAGCAAGTGCTGATTTGATTGCAAGACATGAAAAACTACGAAGGTGTGATATAAAATCTTCTACGTTATTTTTATACCCAATAAAATAGTACGAGGAGGCCATAAAGAAGAATAAAACTACATTAAGCGTATATTTTCTGCCGTAGCGCAGTTTTAAGAGAAATTTTTAGCACTTCCTTAACATTGTTGGCTCAATAGCTGGAAACGCTTGTAAGGTAGCGGAAGTTGTCACCGTAGGAAAGTGCCCCAAGTATTAACGGCCAACAAAGTTTTCGATTCTACTTACTTTAAGCTAACAGCCCCATATTCGTTTTATGATCCAGCCGATACCGGTTTTTAGATTCCTTAGAATTTTCCAAGTATGTAAACCGCGTTCAATGTCCAGTGCAGAAATATCGTAATGGCTTTATGGTACTACTGCCGTTTTACAAAATGGGAAAACCAATTCCTTCAGCTGTTTGAAATTCAATTTGAAGCTTTTACCGCAGTAATAGTACTTTGCGGTGATAGTTTGAAAAAGACAGAAAAAAGGCAGCTTTCCCTTCAAGAGATTGATTGCACTTCTTTCGTTTCAATTCTCGGAACTTTTAGGGCTGTTTCGTCACAATTGCTCGACTTCTCTATATTTACTGTTGTTTCAAACGAAGCTTATTCTGGCGCCAAGTCAAGAAGATGTTGCAGGCAGAATAAGAGCTTTTAAATCCAATTTCTTCGTCGAAATGCGAAGGCATAAAGGAAGCATTAAGCTTATTTATGGGCGCGGTTTTATCGGTTTGTTAGGCATCCCTTTAATGTAAAATACCCCTGAAAACGCCCTTATTATATAATTACATTTACTCATTCCCCTTCCAATTGAAAATGATGTTCTATTTGTATTTCAAATATGAATAGCGGCAATTATGTAGTAGGTACAACCTTGATATACGTTTTCTGATCTTTAGTCAATTAAAATATGACGTAAAAGTTGATTAGTTTTCGCATACGTATATGCGACATGTGCTTTGAAAAGTAACTCTGCTGAAAATTAACTTTTCCAACTACCGAATGCTGTGGTTTGCTTACTACATCCGCGTTATGTAAATTCACACAGGGAATAATAATCACGCTGCATGTGAAAATCTACTCTATAATTCACGTTGCTCAATAAGTGTGTAGCGAAAAATTTATTATTTGTCACTATTTACACACTGAAGTATACAATGGTTTAAAAAAGTCCTGCATCACTATGGTACCATAGTGTATAATTGCTTCTTGGAGTTTAACTACGGTTTTTACATAATTTCTAAGAACTTAGATTTATTTATTTTATCATTACTACGTCATCTTATGTTTACTGTGATCATGAAATTCTTAAGAAAAATTCCGATTATTCGAAAAAATGACCAGGTGATTAGAAAATGCTTAATGTCCATTTAAAACACATTTGTATGAGATATATCCATTTCATTGTAACAACACAGGGTGTCTCAAATTGACGCCCGTGCTTTAGGATTTGAATTGGGGAGCTGAAACAGTCACAAATTAAGGATGGAAATTTGTGCTTCGATATCGAGTTATTGATAAAAAAATATATAATAAGTTTAATCGCATTGTCGTTCCAATTTAGGGGTGTAACATAATTCAGTTAGGTTAGACAATGATGATGCTAAACATTTATAAATGAATCTGTCACATCGATAAGTATCATTATTTTCATTTTTTTCTGTTTTCTGTGTTTAAAATGGAACGATACTATTGTATTCGAGATTACGTCGATATGATGTTATTATTAGGTGCGTGTAATCATAATGCCACTAGTGCGGCTAGAGGATATGCCGAAAGGTGTCCAAAGCGTCGGCAGCCTGATGCAAAAGTAGATATGTAGAACAGCGATTACTAAAAACAGATAATTTAAATCCTCCAAAGCCTCCTAAGCGTCGATCCAGAAGAACAAGCTCTTGAACTTGTTGAGACGGAAGCAAGTACGACCCTTAAAATTGTATCATTCCAAACCCATTCCCAAAAAGATACTATTGACAGGCTAAGGAGATATTATGGTCTGCATCCATTTAGGCCTCAAAAAGTTTATGTTTTGCATGATGGATATAGAATTCTTTGAATCAATTTTTATAGATGGTTGTTGTAAAGCCTAAAAAATGATCTACATTTCATCGAAAAGATTTTCTGTAGGGTTACTTACGGCTAACATAAATACTCATAATCTACCATGTAGGTATGTAAATCTTCACTTAATACGCAAAAGATCTTATCAAGGACGATGGCCAATAAACATTTAGGATGGCCCATTAAATAATAATGCAATTGGTCCTAATGTTCTACCTACTCGTCTTAATTCAGCCTTGTATAATCAATTTTGGCATGAAAATTTACCACTTCCACTACTCCACAAAGTTCCATTAGCAGTTAAATTAAATGTACCTGTTTCCTACATGATCGTGTACCGTCGCATTATGGAATATCAGTGAGAAATTTCCCGAATGAAAAGTCACCCATACCATGGCCTCCCAGATCACCGGATGTGAATCCGTTAAATTTATTTTTCTATGGCAATTTGAAAGCATATGTTTGCCGCGAACCTGCTGCTGATATTCACGCCGTTGTGGCATTAATAAATATGCTACAGAGGGTTTGTGCGTCCATGATAAATCGTGCAAATGTTCCCTTTGAAATAAGAGGAAAAAATTTAAGCATATTTTGTAACAACAGATGAGGACAATATTTTTTTGCTAATATTATTCGTTTTTAGAAAAAGCAATTTAAATGTTTTATATTTACATCTTTGTCAATAACTATGGGCAATCAAAAAAATTCCAATCCTAATTTTCTTTTTAGTTTAGCCTCTTGAGCATTGATGTCAATTTTGAGACATTCTGTGTATACCATGCACTGAATTTAGGACATTTAGTTGAGATTTACATATCATATACCATACCATACCGTACCATACATTTACAGAACAAAAAAGACTAAGTTATCTGACAAAAAGCTACAAGCAATAATTTCCCATCACAACGAAAAATCCTGCATCCGTAAAAAGGCTAATAATGTAATGTAGTGAAGTCAGTCAACCGTCGTTCGGGTAGGAAGAAGGAAATACCCCGAAATTTGAAAAATTAAGATAGACTCCGGAATGACCGACCAAAAATAATCCCCGCTCGAGTCTCTAGCCTGGAGATGATGCTGTTCAGAAGAATCGGTCTGGATGACAGTCTGAATTCTAGAGAATAGCCCATATTATTGTCAGGAACTACTGGAGTGAGTTAGTGTACATAGACTGTGAGTAAAAGACATCTTAAATTTGGACTCCCGAGGATGTAGAACACGTAAAAAACCACTCTTTTCGAGGAACAGAGATTCAACTGTTTGCGATAATAAAGGAACATGTCATGTGACACCAAAACAATGTTAAACGATAATATTCAGTGAGAATTTTTACCAACACGCGTACTTCCAACAATAAAACCCACAATCTCTGTTATAGTATGGGGGTGCGTGCGTGTCTACCAAAGGACTTGGCCGACTGCATGTTGTCTCTAATTTGATGAGTGTCACAAAATACGTTTAAGTTTTGCAGGATAAGGTGTTGTCTACTAAAATTTTTATGGGGAGGAATGGTTTATTCTCAAAGATGACAATGCACCTTGCCATAGGGTAAAAGTGGTTCAATCTTGTCGACCAAAAACGTCGATAGAATGGATTGATCTGAATCCCATCAAAAACGTATGGTACAGGATATGTAACACTGCGAAGATAGAACTGACTGAAAATCTAATCAAAGCCCTGTAAAACTGGAGAATTACGTGCCAAATAAAGGCAAATTAGTCGCCAACTACAAACGCTGACCGATATAAAGTATTAAATTATTCTAATATTAATCATGTTTTGAGATTGAGGTTTTAACTTAAATTACAATGGTAATAAGTACTTAAATTTGAATAAATGTTTTATTTCAAGTTGTATTTTCATAACAGGCAAAAACGTGACCAATTAGCCTTTATGATTTTACTGTGTTTGCATATTTGCACATACTAAAATATATCATTATATTTCAAGTTTTCATAAATGCACATACATATTCTTTCAACGTCGGCAAAACACAATGTATGGTGGTCAGTTCTGAAGCCACATTCACATTCCTCCTTCAAGACGATGTTAACATCAAATTAGTCAACCAGTTTAAATATCTTGGCACTGTAATAACACAAAATAGATATGATACAACAGAAATTAATGACAGGATAGAACAAAGCACTAGTAGGATCACTGAACTCTGTATGGCGGGATAAGCATATATCAGCCGAAACAAAGAAGCATATCGGAAAGACATTAGTGGAATCAGTTCTATGTTATGGCGCTGAGACACTGAATGCCGAATACCAGAGAAAAGTGCACCCTGTAGAGATGGACTAATTAAGGAGGAGTGCTGGAATATCTAGACTGGAACACGTTACAAACAAAGAAGGAAGATGAAAGCGGAAGATACTATTGCGAATAGAGTGGAACGAAAAGGACCGAAATGGTTCGGATATCTTACGCGTATGAATCAAGGTGACCTAAAAGAATCAGGGGATGGGTTCCACCAGGTGGAAGGAAGAGAGGACGGCCAAGACCTAGAAACTAAACATTCATGTATTTATTTATAGAGAATAAAATAAAATTGAATTTAAATGTTTCCAAAGAATCAGTTTAGTAAACACATTTACTAATTAAATTTGAATGCATGATGCCTGAAGTGCTGAAATATTTTTATCTAATTTACAAAATATACTAATCAAAGTGACATAGATTGCAAGACAACTATTTCCCTTTAGCAAGTGCCTTAATCTTTATCTAAAATTTTCATTTCTACCACTGCTGTCTGTTTGTATGTCCAAGAAGAAACGACCGCGGAAATAAACTTTCATGTCATAAAGCTTCTGTAACGCGATTACATGAATTGCTATATCAGCAACTATCCACAAGCGTAAAAGATTTAGGAGGTTAAATTTTAGACTAGAATACTTCAGCAATAAAAGGTTTCATGTCTTTTATATCAAAACCGAAAAGTTTAATTTAACTGCAAGTCGAAGAAGAAACGACTAAGAGAATACCAATTAATTACAAAAAATCTTATATGAAGCTATTACATAAATAGGATATTCCACCAGATGTCCATGATTGTAAAAGATATGAAAGGTCAATATGTAGATTGGGTTACTTTAAGAATGAAACACTTTACCCCCTTTATATTTATTTATATTATTCAGAGAAATTAAAATATTCATGTTTAAAGGTAGGCCAAAGAAAACTCGATTACATGAATAACATTCCACTACAGTAAAATTTCTCTAACACGATTATTTTGATAGCTTATTCCAGCAGACTTAGATGGTTGTGAAATATTTAGAAGGTCAAGATATAGATTGAGCTACTCAACTACGAAACCCTTTATCCTCTTCACTTTTACTTGGTTTATTTCAAAAGTTCTAATTTTTCAACTTCAACTGTAATTAAAAGAAGAAACAACCACAGGAATAACCTTTTATTTCAGTAGAACTTCCTTAACACGATTATTTGAATAAGTCACTCTTGCAATTGTCGATGATTGTGAATAATTTGAAAGGTCTACGCATAGATTGGGCTACTTCAACAAGGAAACATGTTATCACCTTCATTTTTATTTGATTTATTCCAAAAATGCTAAATTCTCAAGGAATAGGAATAGGAATAACTTATGGT
This sequence comes from Limonius californicus, assembly GCA_014611495.1. Classification (NCBI taxonomy): domain Eukaryota; kingdom Metazoa; phylum Arthropoda; class Insecta; order Coleoptera; family Elateridae; genus Limonius; species Limonius californicus. The sequence continues at coordinate 11,153 of JABXWE010007115.1, forward strand.
AAAACTTCTTTAACACGGTTATGTACAAAGGTTATCGGTAATTCTGAAAGATCGAAATATACATTGCACTACTTTGACAATAAAGCATTTGCCTTTCAGTTTATGTACTTCATTTTAAAATTGGAAGAGCTCAAACTTACAAGTAAGTCACGAAATAATGTATCACAGGAATACCCTTTAACTACAGTAAAACTGCTTTAAAACGATTACTTCAATAGGTTACTCCAGCAATAGCAAATGACTGTGGAAGATTTAGGAGGTCAAAATATAGATTAGATTACAATGAACATTTACCCTGTCACTTTTATTACCTTTATTTTAAAAATTAGAAATGTTCAAGCTTAAATGTGAGTCAAGAAAGAAATTACCACAGCAATATGCAACCTGCCGCCTTCCAGCTTATTCTCTTGTCTTTCATCGCCTTTACTTCCACCTTCCGCCTGCCGCTCTCCGGCTTGTTCTCCTGTTTAACGCTCACTTCTGCGTTCCTTCGCCTGTCGCCCCCAGCTTATTCTGCTGTCTTATCAATCGATTTTAGTTTCCACCTATTATCTGGCGCCTTCCAGCTTGTTCTAATTTCTAACGCTCATTTTTGTATTTTGCCGTTCACCTGCTGCCTTCCAGCTTGTCACCTTTCCCACATGTAATTAGACCACGTCTACTCTTTCTTCTTCTCTCCTTTCACGCCTGAGATTCCGATTTCCTGTTATAGCTGCTATTGTTCTAGGCTAACCGGTTGTTCGCGGAATTCAGTGTGTTCCAAAGCCAATCTGCTGGTACCACTGCCACCCCGAGTCCAACTTCTATCTCGGAATTCGTCAAGTTACCACGCCGAGGAGCTTGTTTCCGAGCCCGAGGTACCCAGAGAAATGCATTGGTGTTGCGTTTCGTCTACTGCGACTGCGACGGTATAGTTCTAGACGCTTGTGCAAGTGGTAAGCTTTCTCTCTCTATTACATTTTCTCTCCTCACTTTCTCTTTCTTCTCTCTCTCTCCTTTCTCACCTTATCTTCATTCTTTTCTTTGTACGCCGGCCGACTTCTGGCTTATTCTCCTGTATTTCACTTGCCTTTACTTCCATTTTTAGCTTGCCGCCCTCCGACTTATACTCCTTGTTATCAATCGCTTATACTTTACACTTATCATCCGCCGTCCTCCGGCTTGATCTGCTGTCTAGCGTTCACTTCTGCGTTCTACCGTTTGCCTGCCGCCGTCCGGTATATTCTCCTGTCTATGGCTTTCTTCCACTATCCCACTTTTTGCCAGCCGCCTTCCAGCATGTTACTTTTCTTCTGTCTGCCTTGACGTCCTCTACTTCTTTTCTCCTTTTATCGCCTGAGATTTTGACTGTCAGTGCATATCATGTGGGGTCTTCAGGTCCGCATCCCCCGCATGGTCAGACTTTCATCCATCCTCCCCCTCCCTGTAAGGGAGTATCAGTTTGTGTATGTTGGTACTGGTGGACCAGGGACTCCTCTCGACTCTACCTTAGGTATTAGTAGAAACCCATTGGCCACCATAGGAGGTGAAGTTGTCCAGTTATATTTGAGAGGCCCTGTATTGCGCTTCATGCATCTCGCTTCGTGTATCTAGCCTATTTGCAAGAGCTATGGTGACTAAAGAGTCGGGTATCCTCTGTAGACCTGATGGATCGGGTTTCTACCAGGCTCGGTAAGGACCTAGGACGTTGCCCACCCAACTACGTCTCGTCGAAACTGTACACGCGACGCCTCAGTCCAGGCTTTATGTGGATTGCTTTGTACACCCCCGTCGCTAGTGAGGTTCCAGCTTGGCAGCTCTAGTCAGCCGCGGACAGCGCTCTATTCTACGCAGTGAGCACCACTGGAGGTGGAGACGTCCTCGTTATGCGTCAGAGGCGTGTTGCAATGGACTGCAAGTTGCTTATTCGTCGGGTCGCCGCAGACTACATTAACTAATGAATAGAGTATCTCCCATTGACCTGGTGAACTAGCAACCAGACTAGGTAAGGACCTAGGCCGCCTCAGAACGCTTTAACAGTAAAATATTCTACCCGTTCACTTTTACCGATCAAAATTAGAAAGGTTCAGACTAAAATTGAAGAAGAAACCGCCAAAGCAGCAATACTTCGTGAACTATGAAACATTTTTAAACGATTACTTAAATAAGTTAATCTAACAATTGCGCATGAATGTAATAGATTTATAACGCTTATGTATAGGTAAGGCTATTTTAACAACAACACGTCTTATATACGTTTATATTTCGTACTATTCGAAATTTGAAAATGTGGCGGATCAAATGCAAATCGAAGAAGCAACCCCAGCGGGAGATACCTTTCATCCCTACATAGTCTCTCTAAAACGATTACTTGGACAGTTTTCTATGCGCCCAATGGATTTAGCAAAATATAGATTACACTATTTCAACAGCAAAACGTTTTATCCCCTTCACTTTTATTTCGTTTATTTCAATAAGTCGAAATATTAATAAGTTAACGAGAAAAGTACTACAGACCCAATCCATAGAATGAAACTTCTTTAAGACTTGCTTGAATAGGTGACTCCAACAATTGTTCATGGATATAAAAGATTTAGAAGGTCAAAATATAGATTGGGGTACATCAACAATAAAAAAGCTCATAAATCGGATTTGGCGGTGGATGCGCAAAACATAAAAAGCGGAGGTGAGACAGTCAGAGTTTGATAAATGTTTCTACATCATAAAGTTTCCGTCTCCAAAGAGTAGAGAATCCAAAATGTATGCCGATCTGTCAACTTATGAATTATGAATATATTTTAAATAAAGATAACTGTCACTCTGAACCTAAAACTTTCGGAAAACAACATACATTTCATCACAATTCCTTGTTCTGCTACAAGAAATGTCAACGAAACTGTACCTGTTACTTTATCTTATATGGTTTCAAATTAAAATTTACCTATACTTTGGGAAATGTTCATCTGATATGTGCGACGTCAGTCCTTTATGGCGTTACCTATGTGGGAGAAAGCGTCTAGCTTAGCTGCTTATACCAATTTTAAAAGCTCTGGTAATGGCATGTAAGGTATTAACTAAGTGATGGCATGTATAGGTTCAATCGCTACTAAAGGTGTACAAAAATAATGTTAAATCTTAAATTAATATTAAAAACAACAGCAACATTTACTTTGCGTTACCCATACCCTATTTGGATTTGTTTTGAAACAAACCCAAACCTCTCTACTAGTACCTGAATATTCTCTTAGGTTTAATCTATTCCCACAAGGATCTCGATATGCCTTTAATGCGGAGAACAAATCGCTGTGGAGTATTCCTCTGAATTTCTCCCAATTTTCTTCTGACAATCTCCGATAGAAATTGCATCATGTAGACGAGAGGGCTGGTTTTGAATAGTAATATATTATTTGCGAACATATATTTTGTAAGAATATCAAGACGAAAGAAAAAGGAAAATTACTGGGGGGATTTGCAATCGAGTTATAAATAAGGATCATTCGCATTTCAATCGAGTTTGATTTGGGGTAGGATATAACCCACAGAATTTACATACTGTATCTGCGGCATTTATTATTAGGAATGTAGTCAGATTGACGTTCGCTGCAGCACACTTGACGCAAAGCAGCAAAATATTTATCTTTGCCAATATCTTAGCCTAAGATTCTACCAAAGGTAGAACTTTTATGAAAGCAATGACGGAAATTACTTCTACCTATCCAATGTTCATGAAACAAATACCATTTTCTAGTGGTACGCTATTTTTTAAAATGGAGGTAGATATCGTCATAGTTTCCCGTAACTGATATGAAATTTGCTGATGCAAAATGCTGGAAATTCAATTTGCAAGGAGAAATTGTTAACAATTCTTTTCAGGTACATCTAGCTTGTACTTTAACTATTTTAGATTCCAGATTGGCAAAGAGCTTGCTTTTAGCGAACGCCTACAGCGATTTTGGTTGGAATTCCAAATATCGCAGAAGTATCTTCTGCTGCAACCATCCGCATCCAATTCTTCACTTCGACTTTGGCGACAGTACTGTTAAAAATGGCGGAACATTCTCTATGAAATTTATCTTTCAAATTCGACATTAAATTGGGGGTCCCGGATGCGTATGCCTAACAGAGGTTATGAAGGCTGTTGTTAGTAACGGTAATTCTGTCTAGAAAAACGTCTAGCAAAATTTGAATCCCCTGAGAAGCACTCAAAGAGTGTGCTGTCAGATCACTGGATCTCACTCTGCACGACTATCAGGTTAAACCTAATATTTCTCATATTCTGATGATACCTAATAGAACGCAAGACATTACCTACACACAATTTTAATCGTACCATTTAACAGGAGTCTGTTTCTAGTCAGGCTGTTAACATCCTTCACAACCTTAAACGTTTATTCCAATATGGTTAATTGAAATTTGTTTCGATTTTTGTCTGTCTTATGAACCAGATTTTTCCCTTAGGCTGGAAAACTTCTTCTGAAACAATTTGCATGTCTGTGCACAAAAATAAATTCTCTATGAAATGTATGTAAAATCAAAAGAAGAAGTCTCCGATGACGTTATACTTCAAATACTAATGATGCCATAAACAAGCGAGTTAGATTAACATATGGCTAAAAATTATCATTATATTATATTAATATAAAACAAAAATTCCCTTGTCAATTTTTTTAAAGATGCCCTAAATGAGAAAAATTGCCAATTTTACGAAATTTTGTTTTCTGAAATATAATCCTAAAGGTGAAGCAAGGAGAATGCTGCTTAGACGTAGTCAAGAAATGTTTAATGTAATAAAGTCACATCACTACTGGACAGAAACAGTTTCTCTGCCACGTGCTTCTCCTTAGTGCTAAAGTAGAAATATGGGGAACTTACGACATCGAATCCGAATGACAGATATTCCAGAAAAGTTTTTAGCATTAACATTAAAAATTGCCAAACGGATTGGGAAGTGATGTATGGTGGGTTGCAGAGCAATACTTCTATATGCTCCATTTGCAACGTTAGACTTACAAAATCGCAAAAGTGTAAGCAGGCAAGGATGATGCTATACGATAAATAATAAGGGTAATAGATTTGGGGATAGTTAGGAACTTTCAACATTTGGATTCGCGCAATTTTCTGAAATACTAAGGTTTTAAATTCCAGTGATTGTGAATAATCACCTTTTGTAATATTTACACCCGCAGAGAGTGAATGGGCAATGAAATCTAATTCTAATTCTAAATTTATAAGCCATTAGAGTATAATTTTAGAACAATAGAAAAATTTTACAACATTTCCTAGGACGCATCATCTCATGATGAGTAAATATAATTTAATAGCTTCTGAGAAATTATTTATAAGTATTTTGTAAACTTTTCTTTAAACTTTCTACGTAATATCATAGTGTTACAACTTAGGGGCTGTTTAAATACTTTACATTTTATGGTAATACAGTTGGATGCTTCTGAGTTACTAACTGTTAACATAGATTTTCAAACAGAAATCTGGTGGTTCTGATTTTTAATTTATTGAGCTTTCCTACGAAATTTGATTACGAAGTCCTAGAGGACTGCATCCTCAAAATTGCAAGTTTGATAGATATAACCGAAAAATTACCGGGTTTTAGTTTTCTGAAAATCGTTTTTTCGGAAAATGCACTAATATATCTTCAAAATGTACTTCCATTAATTGCGAACCAATTCTATCAAATCTCATCAATAATCACACACGTATATAGACAGAGTTGATGATTGAAATTCATGTTAGGCAAATTCTCGTTGATGTTGATTGCGGAGTTAACCATGGTAATTTATTGGGATACGATATTTAGAATGCCTAAATACGTATTTCGGCTACTAAACTGCCATCTAAAGTAACTTGGCTGAAGAATCCCTCTGGAGATTAGTCCTCAGCCAAGTTACTTTAGTTAGTTCAAGTTCCTACTGAAGACGGTAGCTTGGTTGCCGAAATAAATATTTAGGTGTTCTAAATATCGTGCTAGTATGGGGTTTTCCAAAGTTTATTAACTATCATCTAGTTGACATTTTTGTATAAAGTGAATTTGCTGTATTTGACGATTTTTCGAAGGTAGTAGTTGGCATAAGGTTCAACTAAAAGCATCGCAGAGGTTGCGAGATGTTGATCTTTTTCATTGCACCAGAATGATTGAAATTGGGAAAATTAACTGCGGATTTTTAGATTTGACTTTTCTGAACTTCTATTTCTTAAAGTTCAAATGTATAAAAGGCGAAATGTGAATGTCAGAGGGCTACGTCCCAGAATTTAAAACATTTAAGGAGGTACCTACTGATAAACGACTTCTTAGAAGAGTCGGCAATTATCCAGTAAAACGAATTGGGAATGAATTCTTTCCTTTGTAACAATTGTTTTCCATTTATTTATCAAAATGGAATTAAAAAATATTATTTCTGTAAATAAAATAGTTTACTACAAATTCTTATTTTTGTTTCACATAACTAAATTCTGTTTTGTTCGCTTTCGGTTTCGTTTGTTTTCGAAACAGACTTGATATGTATAAAGTTTAGTTTATCTTGGAAAGCTTCCTTGATTTTAACATAATAAACTTACAAATGAGCCTTCCTGTAATACACAACTTCTCATATTAAATTAAGCACTCCTATAGAAACAACTAGCTAATATTTTTCTGAACATCTCGTAGGCCATGCATTGAATCTGGAGAACTAAAGCAGTATTGGAGTAACCTCAACATATACTCATCTTTTCCAATTTAAATTGAATCGACTGAAGTCTTTTAATAACCCAGACGTCAGTAGTTACACACATTATATACAGACTCTCTGACAAATTTCACTTCCAGCTGTAGCGCTCTTTATCAAAATCGCCGTGGAACGGTCAAGATACCAATAGAAATATCATATTAAACTCGTATGTTCTTACATAGTCAGAACATTTGCAAAGTCGATAATTAGCTGGTAATTTTTGAATATACTGATGTGTTATGTACTTCATAAACATTTTGATAAAGTTTGGTGAAATATGATACATGGTTCAGCAGTCATCAAACAATAGCAAAGAATGGTCAAAAATGACATTCGCGTGATAACCAATTTCACAAGTAATTTTCAAATGGGTATCAATGTACAACAATATGTCAGCCAATATAAAAAGGAAACTGCTATGGTACGAAAACATGCGAAGGTAGGAAAAAAAATACAGTACCTCTAAAATGCTGGAAATGGAGACCAAATAACAACAGCATTGAAGAAGAGGGATTTAATAGAAGATGCCGTCCACAATATGAAGGAATGGCGTAGAGGATGCGGGAAACGGCAGAGAGATAATGTATAATAAACCGCTTACATACAATCTGTTGTATGAACCTTGATTTAGATAACTTAGAAGAAAATTAACTTAGTAATATAACTTAGAACTATTTTATGCTTTAAGCCTGAAAAATAAATGGCTGAAACCATGTAAAAGTCATGTTCAATTAGTGTTTGTCATCTCCGTTGATTTTGTTTGGGTTGATCTGGTGTCTAGCCTTCGAATTCTCTGTTTCATTTATTGTATGATAATTGTATGAAGGTGATAGGTATTTATCAAACTTGATGTGAGCTTTTCACCTGGAAAGCAATAAGATATGAGTTTTGCGTATTACGTTGGACAACTATCAACCAACATGTAATTCTTGCGGAAAATGGACCTTCCAATTATATGTTTTTTGGGAGTAACATATACCTAGGTGTGAAAAAGGTTTTAATATAACTCTGATAATCATTAATCGTAGTATTATTAATATAAGGTGATTTAAGTTTAAAATAATATAAATATTTATAACAATAATTACTGATAAGACGTGTGAGGTGTCAAAACATTCCTTTTTAAATAACGAATAGGACTATAATTTCAGTTTTGTTGTACCTAAAGGATATTTTCAAACGTTATTTAAATATCTAAAATTTTATAAATTTGTGTTAATTTCATTCAGCCTTTCCATTGGTTGAGGAAGTCACATGCTTTTTGTAAAACGTACTAATTTCTGTTTGTCTTATGATGTTGCCATAATTACTATTTAAAAAAAGGAAAAGACTTAGGTACCATGAAAATATCAACGTGAACAGACGCTCGTCTGGCGAGTCAATTATAATTGTAATTTTTGGTGTTTAGTATATCCTCTTCGAATAAAACTAAGTTATTAAGTGTTACTGTTCAAATTAGCGTGATTTGTTACTTATCTGTGTGCAAAATGGATTCGGTAAATTAGTCGAAAATCAAGAAATTGGGGCGGAGTATCAAAATAGCTTCAGTAGACTTCAGTTGCTTTTTTTTCCGACATGTTTTGTTTGCATCTACGTTTGACGTTTAAAACGTCAACAAACTTCAAGGTTAAGAATCATCTATAAGTAGGACAAAAGTTTAACACCTGCTAATTATTTGGGAATAGCAATCGAATATAATTTAAAGTAAATTAAAACAAATAGTTAATATCGAATCAACAACAATTTGAAAAGTGAAGCAAGCTCGGGCTTAACAATTTAAAAAGAAAATATAAAGGTGCAACGTATTTATGAGTTTATCGGTATACGGTATTTGAACATCTGAAGTAATAAACAGTAAATAATATTTGAGTTAATTACCTTGTGGAACGATTTTACGTATACGGAGCTACTCAGTGCAAAGTTTTTATGCGAGCAACAAGTGATGGACTTTCGTTTTAAAGTTCAAGAGTGCCATCTTTAATTTCATATAGTGAATTTTACCAACACCAGAAGAAAATAAGCAAGTGCTTGTAGGTGAAAAGGTGGGTTCTTTTGAAAGTGCTTTGTTAAATTAGACCTTACTATTTATTTCATGTAACTTTGTCATTTAATTGTTAAAGTTGTTTACTACCTTGTATCCTTCAGCTTGTTTAGTTAACCAGGGCAAGAATTTAAAGGTTATACAAAGTTACCAAAGTTTATATTATAAACCCTCTGAGATAAAAGTTCTTTTAAAGTGTATGTTCTAAGTTCGTCCTTTGTGTTGTTTCAATAACTTATGTTATAATGTTGTAATTTCTATTTGTATATCAAAGGGAGATCAATATTTGTTTCTAAATTGGAAAATGTCTACAATTACACATGACTGACCTTAAAACGAATAACAGCTATATATTGGCCTTAATTTAAAAGTAAACCGTCGCTGATAAAATCTAACACATCTAAGAATGTGCCGATGACATTTGTTATTCTGATTAGCATTGCGACCGTCGCAATATTTTTACGATTAAAAGCCCTGCGGTTCGGGGCGCGTTACTTCTTCGGATCTATATAATAATAAAAATTGGCTGAAAAAAACAAAACAAGTGTCTTTAATTAAAGCACACTTTTATTGTAATTATTTAATGGTAATAAAAAGGTCAGGGGGTCCAATTTCCATTACCGGAAGATCGGATTTTTAACGGCCGTTGTCCTTTGCAAAGCAATGCAAACTAATGATTAATGAGGTATGCTGCCTACTAAATCTTTCTGGAGTAGAAGCGCTCTCACTTCCCGTGGTGGTATCTGTACTGATTTTTTTTAAACTGTATGTTAAGTTATACAGGATGTTACTTTGTATTTATTTATTGTAAACATGGTTCTAATGTCAAGATCACAGCACGACGTGCTTGATGAACATTTGGAATGTAGTTTTGTCTATTTACTTGAATTGAATTATATAATTGTTTAATTGTAGCACAAATATCTCAACCTATCGATAGCAAGACGGGTTAAGGCAGTATGCACAGCTTTGCTTGTTTATTAAAAGTCTTTGATAGAACTTGTGAACCATTTCTTTAGAGTTTTGAAGCAGTTCGTTCTAACATACTCACCACATGCGAAAAACTTTAAGAAACTCATAGAAAGATCATAATTCCTGTTAAGTTATATATTTAAATATGAATATTTTGTGTTTCAGAATAAAAATAACTGTACAAACTGAACTATAATATAGTCATTATTAAATAATTGTATTAAGTATTATAAAATGTATGGTTTAATTAAAGACGTTTCCTATTAATTTCATAACAACTTTCATTACAAATTTTGTTGAACATACTGTACTGTCCATACTACAATGATATGTACTTTATTTTTTAGAGTAAGCGTTTAAATAGAGTAAATTAGATTTTGTTCATAGCATATAGCACTGCCCCGAGGTTTTCTTCTATCCAAGATCACGATGTCAAAGTTTAGAGAACCATTTTAAAGTTTATATATTGATTTAGTGGGAGTGATATAGAAGTTCGGCTCCCTCCAGAACTGTCTTGGCCTGGCGGCCCCTGCTGGTTGGATGTATAAGTAAATTTCAGATCCAATATACGTTAGAAAAGCTTCCTCGGTTTTCTATTACCGTGTGGGTTCTCGCCTTGTTTATCACTACACGCAGTTCTATTGCTTCTGCTCGTGGCACACCCTAATTTCTGTTCTGTCGCCAAAACCGCCCGCGTTGGCCTCATCATTTTGCTTGGCAGTCTCCGAGCTTGAGTAATTTACGAAAATTAAGACGCACTGCGTAACCTACCTTATCCATAATTGTACCGTTAATTCCTCCGTCGCATTTCGCTCTTGAACCTGTTGTAATTTTAATAACTTTCTGGGTAAGTTGAGAGTCTCGTGCAACTTGTAGAAAGTATGGAAATTGGGCGTGCGTGAAGCGTGATGGAATAACGGAGATATTGTAAAATTACTAGTACTTGGTTTATATTTATAAGGAATTAAATAACTTTAACATACATAAATTGACTTTCTATACCAATCTATTTACTTGAATGGTCTCCAGAAAATAATTTAGGACAGGCTACTAATATATAAAAAAAAGTCTAATGAAATATCAAATCACCCTTAAATTTCTACAACAAGATAATAATAGGAACAGAGTGTTAGGACTACAAGACCCTCTTCTGTGCCCGCTCTTTTTATTTCTGTAATTTTATGGTATTAACGATCACTTTGAATTAATAATAGAATAAAAATGTATTCGAAGTACATTCACTTTCTGACTGTATTCCAAAGATTACGAAATGTACACACCAGACAACTGCGTTCACGGCAAGGGTTTGCAACACCAAAATTCCATGACGTGTCACAGTTCCATAAGGATTGTTTGAAAACAGCCCACTTACGGGATAATTTATATTGTATTATATTCAATAAACTATAATGTTATATGCATTAACATTCACAGAACCAGGTTCACCAAAAATATTGGCTCATAACCTTAAAAACCTATTACTTGTCACCGTTCCGCAAAGATTTTTTAACAACAGCCCTCTTGGAGAACATACATTGTATTCCTTTCAATACGTCGGTGGCTACCAAGCAATCGTCATTAAATAGTGATAAATAATGGGATTTTGAGGTTATGGTACTATATTTTTTGTCAATCTGAAGATACATTAGGGTAGGCAGCTCTTAACCAATCGTCATTAAGCAGTGATACATAATGTGTTTTTAAGGTAATGGTACAACAGTTTTCGTCAATCTGAAGATATGTCAGAGTCGGCGGCTTTCAAGTAATCCCCATGAAATAGTAACAAATAATGGGATTTTAGGATTGGTACAATATTTTTCCTAAATCTGAAGATATGTTAAAGTAGGCAGCTGTTAAACTGTCATCATTAAAAAGTAATAAACAATGGGTATTTATGGTTATGCTACAATTGTGTTCGTCATTCTGCAGATACGTCAGAGTCGGCAGCTCTCGAGTAATCGTCATTAAGCAGTAATAAATAATGGGATTTTGACGATATGCTACAATAGTTTTCGTCAATCTAACGATACGTCAGAGTCGGTGGCTCTCAATAAGTAATTGTTATTAAGCAGTGATAAATATGGGATTTTGAGGATTGGTACAATATTTTTTGTTAATCTGAAGATACGTTATCGTGGGCGGCTCTTAAATTATCATCATTAAACGGTAATAAATAATGGGATTTTGAGGCAATGCAACAAAATTTTTCGTCAATCTGAAGAAACGTCATGAGTCGGCAGCTCTGAAGTAATCGTCATTAAACAGTGATAAATAATGGGTTTCTGAGGTAATACAACAAAATTGTTCGTCAATCCGAGGAAATGTTAGAGTCCGCAGCTCTCAAGTAATCGTCATTAAACGGATTTTGAGGATTTCTACAATATTTTTCGTCAATCTGAGTATAACGCGAGTGTACATACAATAGATTTTTATTTAATTATTAATAGAAAGATTAACCTCAATATCTTCCTTTTTCAAAGGCAGACCAGTATCTGCCGACAGCCGATGGGGGGGTGGGGGAGGAGTAAGGACTGGTGTGTGTGTTGTCCTGAATGTTTGTTCTTATTATTATTATCGTTCAGCCTTCATTTAAACTGTTAGGATTTTACCTGTTGGATACAACGTAATAATAATTTACAAATCTGAAAGTTGCCGATATTTGTTTTAATATTAAAAATAATAATTCCTATTCACAATGTGTATATAAAAATAACTCATGTGTTTTTGTATGATCTCCTTAAATATAAACTATTGCTAATTTAGACGAACTACAAATGTTTTAAGATTTCTATAACAAATAATTGGCAATTATTTTACGTTTTTCCTGATGTTAATTCTAATGTGTGTATGTCTTTATATATTATTTTAACGTTCACAGAATATTCACTTTCTGATATGTTTTTAATTTCCAAATAAAGACAATGCCAATTTTCCAATTCACAAAACCTTGAATTGAACAAAAGATTTAAGAAGCAGGCATGAAACCTTTATACAGAAGTATAATTTTAGTGAAACAATAAATAAAAATATCGATGCGTGGTCGATATTCACAACGCAGCTTCCATTTATAACAGAAATTTTTAATACACCACAGGCGTAGGGTATGCAATAGTTTGCACTTAAAGTAGCTGCAGGTAAAAGTTCCGTTATGTGTAAATCCTGCTTTATCCGTATAGCGCAATTGCACAAACATCTTTATTGGTTATGTGTCTCCAGAAGCAGTCCAGCAATTATTTCTTCTCCTCATTTGTCAGCGGTAGGACTGAGCATACTATATGTAGCATCAATGTTTCAAATTTAATATAATACTATAAAAGATGCCAATCTGAAGCTCCACAATGGTTTATTACAAAGCATAATATGACTTTTGTTTATAGTGAGAATTGCATTTCACAAAAAATGTTCATAACACGAGTTTAGAGTAAATCAAAGTGTAGGAGTTGAACTCTCTGTACATGGTATAGATCTAAATTGGCAGATAAGCAATGCCATTCTGTAAAATGAGTAACCACTTGAATGCATTCATTACAAGTATTGAGCACAATTTAATTTCCAAATATGTATTTGTGTTACGTAGAACCGATACTTTTCATAAGAATAAAACTAATATCCATGTAATATGCAAACTCTTCCACTCATATTAAGTATAACAAAATACGTAACTTTGTAGTTCCAGATTTGGAAACATATTTTACCAAATAAATTGCATGCTTTTGTTCTGATTTTGAAATATAAAACCCCATGGAGCAAATTGCTTTTGAACAACTTCTCTACATTTAGTACCCGTCCACAAAAGTTGTTATTAAACAGCACAATACAATATTGTATTACAATAAACAAAGCGAAGTACCGTTTAAATTTATTATCATGCACTATATTTTTACATTTCCCGAAGGCTATTATTGATGTTAATTTTAGATACAGATGTAGGAAGCACTTTAGCCACTGCATAATTTATTCTCCACCTAACGCGCATTCCACAGAATTTCTAAATTATCCCCCTAATTGAATAATCTAATCTCGTTTCTGCGCTTGTTCGCTATTTTCATGACCTTCTAGATACAGCTGCGAGCGAAAGCGCTCTTCTTTTCGACCAAACAAAAAGGAACAAATATTGGTCGACGTAATCTATACTTGAGAATTACGTGTGCTCTCAAAGTTCCCTTTGCTTTAATACAGTTGGCTATCGTATCGTTTGTCAAATAAATCTCTATTCCGCATACAAGCCGATCTCTTATAATTAATACCACAAAAACTGACACCGAAACCTGTCGACCTGATTGGGATGCAAGAAATATGGGTCTAATTAATTGCAGCTGATGCGCTGTTATTGATTGTCTAAAATACAGAATACATCTGAAAATCTGGATATGTGATATACAGTAGTGTAGAGAAGATTTGCATCACCTAAGCGTGAAATTGTTTCTTAGTTTTTCATGTAATTTTAAATATGATTTTTCAAGAATAGTTCTGAATATCTTATCGTTACTATGCCACTGGTTTATCTGCTTCCTGTGATCTTGGAATTGAGAAACTTTAAAAAACTATTTTTCTAAATGCAACAGGCTGTATATTTTGGTTTTGGTGGATGAAGATTATTCTTTTTTTTAAATTAATTTAATACCTAAACATTACTATAGTATTTTCTCTAGTTATTTTCTGTTGAAACAACTTAAAAAAATAATATTTAAGAAGAATAAATATTTAAAGAGACACATTTTCTAGTTACATAATCAAAAATTAACCATAAAAATACTTGTAGAGTATGATTTGCACATTTTAATGGATGATATTGATTTTAAAACACCTCGATTATAGGATGCACAACACGTTGGTGCCCTTGTCCATTTCCACTTAAATGACCGACTAGGAAAAGGATGGATTGGTCAAGAAGGTGATACTTCATGGCCTGCAAGATCGCCAGATCTAAGTCACTAGCCACACTGGGTATATACACAACAGGAAGTGTAACAAGTAGTGCCAACAACTGCCGAGGACATGAGAAATCGCACCACTAGTGAAGAAGGTGGGAATGTTTTTTAACATTTACTGTACCTAAGTCTCCATTGGAGGATCTACAATTCAAACTTTTCGAATATTTTTGAGTATCCATTTAAAATTTCCTGTCCTCTTCTTCTTCTTCTCAGCCTATATTAGTCCACCCCTGGACGTAGGCCTCTCCCATGTCTCTCCATGTTTTTCTGTCTTTAGCTTTTTGGAGCCATTCTCTTCTTGATGTCATCCAACTATCTCTTTTGAGGTCCCCCTATACTTCGTTTTGTTGTTCTGGGACGCCGGTGTACAATTGTGTTGGTCCATCTCGTTATCTCTTGTCGTGCTACATGTCCCACCCATTGCCATTTCAGGCCAGCTGTGCGTTGTATTACATCGGTAATTTTCGTTTTGTTTCGAATTTCTTCGTTCCTTATTCTATCCCTCAAGTTGATTTTAAGCGTCGCCCCTTCCATTGTTATTTGTGCAGGTCTTAATTTATTAGCGCTTTTTTGCGTGAGTGTTACTGTTTCCATGCCATATGTCACAACATGTAGGACTAATTCATCGTAACCCTTCCGCCTCAAATTGATCGGAATTTTTGAATTTTTTAAGACGTAGCTCAATTTTCCGAATACATTCCAACTCAAACGTATTCGTCTTGTTATTTCGACTGTTTGATTTTGTTTGTCTAGCTTAATTGTATGCCCAAGGTATATATACTCGTCTACTATTTCGAGGTCGAAATTTTCTATATTGATTTGTAGTTAAGTCTGGCTCATAACTTTTGTTATGCCATTGTTCATTATTTCAAGACCTTACTAATGTGAAACCTATCGTCCGCAAATCTTAGGTGATTCAAAAATGATCTATTGATGTTAATACCTCTATTTTCCCATATTATAGGTTGCTTTGTATCTCACTTCATTTGCCTTGCTTTGAATTAATGGACTCTGAAAATTGCCATTGTACCCGTTGTTTCAATTTTTAACGTTGCACCATATCCTCGCAGAAGAAACAGATCAAATTGTCCGACGGAAAGGGGTATGCAATCATTTACCATCATAAAGAAAGAGCTTCCACAATTGAAATCGCTAATAAACTGCAGTGTAATTAATCAACCGTCTTCGAGTAATTAGGAACTAGGTAGAAATTGGTACAATTGAAGATAAACCTCGCAATGACCGACCAAAAATTTTCTCTGCTAGGGATGATGCTGTTGACAACCAATGTGACTGAAAAGCGGGTCAATTCTACAGAACTGACCAAATTATGGTAAGAAGCTATTGATGTTTGTGTACATCTATTGTAAGAACAGGAACAGTTGTGGAGCACGCCAAAAATTATTGCTTTCCCACACTCAACGTTTGCCATAGTCAGAAGAACATCATCACTGGACACTAGAATTCTGGCAAAATGTGCCACTCAGTGATGAATCGTTCCCTAATATCACTAATCATGCTGTAATACGTAAATCAGAAGATTTCCCGGGGAATAATTTTCGCCGAACTGTATACCTACTTCCAACAATAAAACACCTAACTCTGTTACGCTATTGGGATGCAGTTTGCCGAAATGGTTTGTCGACTGCCCGTCGTTTCTGGGATGATGTACAAAATACGTTAAAGTGCGGCACAGTAAGACGTTTACTAATGGAAAATATATGTTTAGGGGAGACATTTTTTCCATGCTGTCAATACACATTGCCATGGAGCAACAGTGGTTTATTTTGGATGTCGATCAATAAAGTCGATAGACTGGATTGCCTAGCGCTATTCCATACTCTTAATCTTATCGAAAACTTGAGGTAGACGTAACTAGCATCATTTTGAAGAGAATAATATACAAAAGGTCGATTTAATCGAAGCCCTTATGAACGCCCGGTGCTTCATCTGATGCTGATGTCCAGCTATTTCTCCACCGCTTGAGAAGTCTGCCTGGTGTCGTCTTGAAGTGTGGTTTTGCGTTTTGTGTTATTTTTGCTGTTCTGGATATATGGTGTTTCCAAACTCATCACTTCTGCCTTGACCACCTGACAGTGTCTTGGGTGTCACAGGTTGTTCGGGATTCTGACTCTAAGAGTATAACCAGCAATGCTCCTGAGTCTTCTCATATCTATGGTACTGAATATACCTTTTGTTTTGTTTGTATAAGCTCTGGTTGCCTTAGCGTAGGTATTTATGGATCGCATGCAATTTTTATATATTATGACTTTCATTTCTTAAGTTATATAGTTGTTACTCTATACCATGTCTTTCAAGAGAATGCAACTATAGAAGAGACTGAAGTAACATAGGCTATAAAAAAATTAAAAATTGAAAAACCCCAGAAACTGACAACATACCCAATGACCTATTAAAGTATGGCGGAACCACATTGACGAAAGAATTCACTATATTTTTCAACAGAATCCTAGAAACTTCAGTAATACCGAAAGAATGGCATAACAGCATTACAATACCAATCTATAAAAAAGGACAAAAGCCATGCCCTGAAAACTATAGAGGTATGAATCACTCTGCTGTGCTCTACAAGTGTACTAAGATTAAAACCTGAAGAGCATATAACAAACAAAGAAGAACAACTTGGATTTCGTAAGAATATGTCAACTACGGATGCAATCTTCATCCTCAGGCCTAGAATTTAATAAATCTGCTTTTTATGTTTCATCGATCTTACTAAGCGTTCAATAGGGTTCAGTTGAAAGACGCCATGAATGTACTGAAACAACACAAAACACCGTACAAAATAAGAAGAGCATTAAATAAAATCAACACTAACAACACAACAGGAATCAGAATAGCCCAAGAAATGCCAACCACTGAAGGAATAAGACAAGGAGACAAAATAATAGAAGACCTGAAATCCTTACAATTAGGCTACAAAATGAAAGATAAAATGATTAGTATGGTTTGATATGCAGACGATGCTACAATAATAGCCGAATCTGAAAAGGACCTCCAAAGACAGCTATATAAATACAGAATATACAGAAATACAACATGACTATATCCACAGTAAAAGAAAGCGCATGGCATTCTCTAGAGTAATATGTATATTGGTAGTAGAAGATAAATTGGTAGAGCAGGTGATGCAGTTTAAATATTTAGGTGTTCAATTATTCAGTTATAATAACCAAGTAAATGAAACGACGGGCCAAGTAATCAAAGCTGCTGAACATATGCTAATCGTAAACAAAGCCATAATATATGAAACCTGTGGGAGATCTTTAATGACATACAGTATAGAAAGAAGGGTCGACACAGTAAAAACAAAAAGCCAGCTGAGAACAACGGAAATGAAAATATTAAGAACTATATCAAAGAAAACTCCAAGAGATAGTAAAGAAATCAAGAAATAAAAGGAAGGTGTGGTACGGAAGATCTTATACCACTGGGAAGAGAGCCGAAGCTACTGGTACGATCCAATAGACAAAAATAGAATACCTCGTATAGCAATCGAAGGAAAACCAACAAGCTCACGTCCACCGGGAAGGCCATATAAAAGATGAAGAGATAGCTGGCAGTCTATCTCCCAAGAAAATTAAATGGGTAATAAACAGATCTAATGATCTACAACAAAGAAGAAGGAAATGTCTCTCAAGTACCACAATATTCTTGCAGCTTTGTTGGTTTAATTTTTGCCGTATATTTGCCTGTCTTGTTTGGCGCTTATTGTGCTACTAAGTATTTGAAAAGTCTAAATACTACTCGCCAGGGTGGTCCAGTGGTGAGAGCACTGGGTTCCGGTGCGTAAGGTCGGGAGTTCAAACCCCTGACTCGATGCCTGGCGGCCGGCCTGTTCAGTCTCTTTAAATAAGTTCGTACCTGCGTTCAAATAAACAAGGAGTAATTATGAGGATGTTTAATGTGTGATGCTGACCACAACACCAAGTCCCATTAATTTGGTACGCTACAACCGGGTGTGAGAGCAAGGATACAAGAGCTCTGACCTTTCGCTTTGCAGGTTAAACCCCTTCATGAGGTCATTGTCATTAGTATTACTTGTTCTGCCACTTCGTCGTTGATTGCTGTCTTGCATCTAGTGGGTTCTCTTGCGATGACAAGGGTTTTGGTCTTTTGCACTGAGATCACAATGTTGTACTGTGTACCTATGTGTGGGAACATGAAACGCAATATTAAAGAAAGATCAGCAATTATAACACACTTAATAATGACGATGATAATGCCCTAAAAAACAACTTTTCCTGATTAAGTAATTCGCTGTAAGCATATATAAGGGAATTATTACTTCTATAATCACGACGGTAGCAGTATTTTCAACAAAACAAAGTAACATTTGACTGTACGCATCAAATATTATTTGTGTAATCATGGTAATTATGCGAAATACCGCGATCATGTGATATTGTGATGTTATGTAACATAAATCACATATAGAAAAATTAGAAATGGACGCTTGGTAACTTAATGCTTTCTTATTCAAACACCTGTTATTGCGTTTACCATTTATAAAGTAATCTCTTTGGTAATTAAGTCAGTCACTTTTTCTTATCATTAAGAAAAATTAACTAATATTATTCTTGCCACGTTTTTAATCAACCAGATTTTTCCTTGTTTCGCAGTTTTTGTTGAAGCTTTACTGCTCATAAAGATAATATTCTTTTGCGTTATATTGTGGTCCCTAATATCTTTTTATCTTACAACCCTACTGCACTATATAAATTTTAAAAGAAAGTGTTTAAGTTACATCTGTTGGGTTGCAATTCACGGTAGTTCATCCCATTGGGTTGTTCATTTATTATATGTTATGCATGAACACAGATTTAATCAACTGGCAAATAAATTAAATTTAGTTAATTAATACCGTATTTCGCACACGTTCGACATTAAAATGTATAATCAATTGAAAGGCTATTTGATTGCAGAGTCAATACGGAAGTGAAACAAATTCTCATCAAACGAACGCCAGTGTAATATCAAACAATGTTTAATTAGATAATGCCGATGGCCTTCCCCAACTTTTTGTCTAATGAGATTTAATTGCGAAATATGTACCATTTTTATATCTTTCTCCTTTAATACCGTTTTCTTAATTATTATTAACATAGATGTAAATTTAAAAGACGTTTAAGAACGATAATTATTTAAAAAATAGTCCCATCATTTTAATCCCAATCCTGGGAAAATACAACTGTATAATATGCATTTTCATTAGTTATGTTACACGCTTACCTGTTAACACTGACGCAAATGCTTCACTATTAGGTAAAATAACATAAGCTTATTACAAAGCACGTTACATAACGTTTAATTAACAGCATTACAGCAAATGGTCAGCCCAGCTATATGGGTGCAAACTGTTTCAACAATGAACTCATGAATTCCCACCTTCTTTTTTATTTCCCTTTGTAAATATAGTAATTAAGGTGCTTGTACTTCGTCCGTTTGGAGCTTTTACTATATACAGCACATTTATTAGTAGAATGGTTAGTTGCTTTATCATCATTTGTCCTCTACATGTTGGTAGTTTATTTTGAGTAGGATTTCTTTCTGCGGAATGTCTATTATTACATTCTTTCCAACTGGGTCATATCATATCATATTACTATGAACTCCATAACTATTAAGGTACCACGATTGGGGCGTAATCACTGACTGAATTCTTTTTTTATATTGCCAAGTAATAAGTGCATTCCATCCCTTTACAAGATTTGGAAATGTAATTCCCCGACTAGCACTATAGAAAAACACACACTTATTCTAGGTATTGTACATTTACTTGTAACAGCCCACGGCAAAGTTTAAAAAAATTTGTAAACAGCTGTCCGAAGTTCCTGATTTCAATTATCTTAATGTTTTCTACGTCCTGAAATTGTTTCCATTTCAGAAGAACTTGCACTTTAGGAAAAAGAAAATAGTCTGCTGGTGGCAAAATAAAGCAAATAGGGTGATTAATTTGCACCAACAACGCCTTGTTTCATGTAACACAACTTCACAATTAGTGTAGAATAGGAAGGTTCAAGGTGTCATGCCACCAAAACCAACATTATTTCGAAGTATATGCTCTCATGAAAACACTGGAATTCATCTCCAAATCTGATCGCCCCATCTATATAATAAACACTGACTCCAGGAGCACACTCTCTGTAATGCAAGATATGTATCCTACGCATAAGTTAATCCAAAACATACAACAATTTCACAACCTAATCTTAAACTCTAATAAACGAATGGCATAGGATCCCTTCCATGTTGGAGTTGAAGGGAATGACCTGGCAGACTCAGCAACAAAATTACCAGTAGATAGCAATGATGCCTTACTGTATTCACAGATAACAAAATAGGACTTGCAAATTTTAGTAAAAGTTGAAATTAGAAACACGATCAGATAAGAATGGACAGAATTTGGTAACAACAAACTGCGTTGTATTTTAGATGACCCTTTCGTATCACACGAACAACACATCCCCGCTAGAAGAAACAATATTATCTTAACAAGACTAAGGATTGGATACACACAGATAACCTCTTCTTAAAAAAGATAACACGGTTTTCGATGGGCTGAATTCAAATTCGTTATCAGTTTTTCGAGATTGACTCTACGTTTCGAGAAACAATGTATCAAACCTTGGCCAAGATCAAATACAATGAACAACAATGGAAAATTTATGGCGATTTAAAGGTTCGGAACTATAACAACATCAATTGTAATTAAATCTAAAACAGTTACTAATTTACGTATTATTAAACAGGTGATTGGTCTCCTGACTGGGATGCAATTGGGATTCACCAAACATTGCTGCTTTCGCTAGTGGCTGAGCATCATTATGTAAGAAAACATTGGCCAAGTCGTAACAATTTTGAGCATGGAGAAGAAAATGTCTCTGCTACACCACTTGTTGACCCAAAAAACGTTTTACTGCCACCTCTACACAGCAAACTTGGGCCTATAAAGAACTTCGTCAAAACGCTCGACCGTGAAGGGCCGGCTTTCCAGTATTTAAGCAAGCTCTTTCAGAAAATTTCAAACGCGAAAATTAAAGAAGGTGTATTTGTCGGACCTGATATTAAAAAGCCGATGGACAACAACAACTTTCCAAGGTGTTTAAAGCCCAACGAAACAGCAGCATGGACATCTTTTAAAAATGTTGTTCACAACTTTCTCGGTAAACGAAAATCCTCCAATTTCAAGCAAATAATAGCCAATTTTTTGAAAAATTATCGCAAGATTAGGCCTCGAATGTCTTTAAAGATTCATTTCCTGCATTGCTATCTGGATTTCTTTCCGGATAATTTGGGCGAGACGAGCGACGGGCAAGGAGAACGGTTACACCAAGATTTGATGATTTGATGAGAATCGAGAGATGCTATCAAGCATTTTGGGACCAGGGTACAAGCTATCAGAAATGTATTGTCGCTTTTATGCGATTCTAGAGAATATACCAATAAATTGGACAATAAGCAGAGTGTACTACGCTATCATGTTGGATCAATTATACATAAATTTTTGCGAGAAATACTTGGTTTAGTAAAGAAAAACTATTTTTTCCTCAAGACAGTTCCTGTGCCCATACAGATTGTTTCCATCGAAAAACTCAATGAATGAAATTTACTAAAAGATCTACCCTAATTGTTACGCATCCATCGGTTGAATAATTTACTTGATTCGAAAGGGTTTTCAGAAAAGAAGATAGAGAAGCAGTTAAAATTTGCAGGCTTCGGGAAATTGAAGTTTGTGATGGTACAATAGTTACGTAACAACGCGCAGTTATATTGAAAATGTCGTGTAAAATATGATCATCAAAGCATCTGAGTGTATGCCTGCTTGAATATTGTATACGAAAGCTTCCATTTCCAATTACCTATCGTAATACCCCAATCTCGCAAGCTAATTGTACGAGACTTGAGCAACTGAAATTCATCTTTAATCAACTTAGCCTTGAAAACGAATGCAATAATTCATTGATTCCGACTTTTAAAACTTCCATTTTGAAATGGCGTTTCTTGTAGAAAATTCGTTCAAGTATGGCCAGCGTGCGGTCCTACAACTTTTATGAGGATGTGTAGCCATTGCATATTCAAACGCGAATGCAAGCAGTGTATGGAATTGCATATATTGCGTACCCAACTCTGAAGGAATGGTGCCGAAAATTTAAGAATGGAAAAGAGGGGACTATGGATGAGCTGCGACCAGGTGCACGGTGTACTGCACTAACAGAAAACAATATGGCATGTATGGAAGGTCTTATTAGAGACACTCGTCGAATTTCAATTAGAGAATTTCAGAAAGTATACATGCGAGTGTAGGATCTGTCCATAGTATTGTTCGTAATCTGGGTTACAGCAAAGTTTGTTCGCAATGGATTTCACGTCTCTTGTCTAACGTACAAAAATGCTTGCGAATGGGCTTATCTCTGCAACACCTCACAGACTATAGGCAAAATTATGATGACTTTCTTCTGTCAATAGTTGCTGGTGACGAAACTTGGTGCCATTACTACAAGCCATCCAGCAAGTTATCGTCGATGCAGTGGAAAACTTCAAATTCACCACCACCGAAGAAGTTTAAAGCACAACCTTCTGCAGGCAAGGTGATGTTAACATTTTTTATTCGACCATGAAGGACCCTTGTTGTAATGTGGTAAAAGAAAATCTCAACGAAAGAAATGGAGGGTTTTAGAGCATCCACCTTATAGCCCGGATCTGTCGCTTGACCATTTGCATATTTTTGGAGACCGCTGAAAAGGGCGTTAAATGGTCGGCATTTTGAGTCTCACGCAGAAGTACAGATAGATGTGGAAGACTTCTTCAATCACCAGCCATAAGAATACTATGAGCAGAGTATACGTCGGTTAGTAAAACAATGGGATAGGTGCCTTAACTGTGACGGTAATTATTTGTAATTAAATTGTTGAATAAATGTTTTACAAAGCAAAGATAAGTTTCAATTGAACGCACCTCGTACTTCTCTCGCAGGTACGTTGTAAGCTACGAAAATCTTCATAAGCATTTCAGTGTATAATGGATCCGACAAATGTTCATATTTGACGGTAGTTTAATTATATTAGAAGGTCAGAGACTTTTGTCGTCGATAGTAATAAGAAATATAAGTTCTTTATCAGCTCAAGTTTTTTTGGCTAGTCTCAAACGATCTCAAAGCTTCTCAGTAGTTTGTAGGAAATCTAAAAGGGTTTGTGCAAAACAATTATCTATTACTACTTATTTATTTAAGCCTAACTCAGATTCAGATTTCTATGTGAATACGCAAAATAAGGTTACACAAATCGTAATGTAGATATCAACTTAAATAAGATGTAGGATTTAAAGTTTCATACAATTACGTACAGCATTCTCGCCTTGAACGCTTGAATCAAGAAGGTCGTATGTCGAACACAGAAACCCTAAAATACATGTATATGAATATACTTTTTACTGAACTTTTACAGATCGTTATATAGGACATTAATCCTTGTGTCAGCTTTTCGAGAAATTGGAATTTCCAAATGGGATTTAGTAAGGGTTGACAAGGCATTGTGCCAAGTGCGGCTGTCACTTGAAGATGTCATCTGCTTAAGCCGATAACTTGAAAACGAGAGCACACATTGTTGCATTGGTGTTTAGAAACGCTGTTTACAATTGGAATTCAGAAGTTGAAAGTTACCAACCTGATTACCAAATCAGGTCATTCGGTTGAGGGTTCGTAGCTCGGTCATAAAATGTCACATGGGAATAATTGGGATTACTGTTGTACAAGGTGAACAACTTAATATAGAATATTTTACACTATTATTATAACTTTACAAGATGAGCATAATTATTTTAATTGGCGAAAAATTGAAAATAGTTTGGGATACAGTTGGCGATAAAAATAATGACGCCATTAGAGGTAATGCGTAAGAAACAGGTTTTTCGAACAGCATGGTTGTGATACAACCCCTCTTTAAGGTTTAAATTCTACATTTGGCAAAAATACAGATTCACCGAG
Source organism: Limonius californicus (assembly GCA_014611495.1). Classification (NCBI taxonomy): domain Eukaryota; kingdom Metazoa; phylum Arthropoda; class Insecta; order Coleoptera; family Elateridae; genus Limonius; species Limonius californicus. The sequence goes on from JABXWE010007115.1 coordinate 35,807, forward strand.
GAAAATGAGTTTTCTTGACAGTCAAATCAGTGCGACTGCTCCTATTCAATTTTAGAGATAAAAGACAATTAATTTTGATAAGAAAATACATCGTATGTAATATAGTTGGTTCATAAAATGTTTAACCCATTACCGACGTATAATTGCAATAAAAAGTGTTTAAAATATAAGTTAATCAATCAATTGCTTTTCAAGAAACTTTGCAGTGGTGAATAATTATTACTAAACTTATCTATTAAAGTTATAACTTGTTAATTCACGAAATCGTTTTCATATTGTTTGGTTTATTGTTATTTATACATACTTTTACTTGGTGTTTAATACAAGCACTTTAAACATAATTTTGCCTTATGAACTATAATTTGAATCTTTGTATTCAGAACAACAGATACATTTTTGTAAATTATACCATTGTTATGCTATTTATTTAATCCTCTGATGGAGGAATTCCTGTATCTGAGTAACATGTCAATATTGAATTTTTCAACCCGTATAACACGATTATACGGCTTAAAATAGGTACTTTAAAACAAAACCCTGGAAAATGTATTGTTTTCAAATTAATTAGTATATTTACTTATTTAAGTGTTATGCCGGGTGATTCACGGCAGAGTACGAATATATCATTCAAAAAATAGGCAACCCAAAATACGTATCACAATGTACGTACTTGGATATTTAAATTGTTTTTGACGGTATGAATCTAAGATGCCTGTTTGATATGTTTGGCATGTTATTCCATTTATCTTTTAAAAGAAACTAATATGACCGACAGCAGCAAGGACTTATTTATAAATATTCAAGTTTAAGTATTTCAAATATGATATTGTTCGAACTTGGTTTAAGTATCATTATCTTTACTATATTGCTTCTTTCAGTGTAGCAAGTATAGTAACCCATTGAACGCTCATCTTTGCTAGCAATCATATGTAAAACGTGTTGCCTAACCAGGATAGCGGAGAGCGTCATTACTTTTGTAGCTGACTGTATAATAAAGTTGATTTTTACTTTCCACGGGAAAGGGTGTTTAAAAGCAAACGAATGGTAATATTTTATGCCTATTTTGAAATAATTCGAGTTAAAACTCATTGGTAGTCATTGTGGCAATTGAAAAACGTTTGTGTTTCCTAAGCATTTTGCAACATTAACAAAAAGACAACTTACAAATTAAATGTTAAATCAGAGCTGTAATTGTTTTTTCTGACTGCATATTGATATTATTTTCAGTACTAATTCATGTTTACTGTTTTGGGTATATAGCAAGAAATAAACATTTAAAACACCTTATTTTTAGTAGTTTCTATACTAATACCAATATTAATTCAGCCAAATATAATTACCATAGTTTTTCAAACAAGTGAGATATTTAAAACATTACCATAAGTAGCCTTACATACAGAGTCTATTTAAATGGGAGGAATCAAAGCAGTATTGATTTCCTGAACATGTTAGGCAACGGTTTTTGCGTGCTGTGAGTATTACTTGAACGTGCGCTCTACAGATAAATATTTGCTAAAATATACGTAACTTCTGTTGGCTCTATAATAGCTGAGTAGAATTATAAAAGTTTTAAGGAAAGGCCGTTTGGCTGAGTCTTGAGAGGGATCGGCGGCGGCAGTTTACGTGGGGCAGTGTTGTTGGTAGCCAGGCATAAGCTTGCATATCTTTGGCGTAATAACTAATTAATGGCGTTTGCGACCCTAATAACCGATTGCGATGCGAGTATTCTTTAAGCTGAGGCGAGGTGCGAATTTAATGTTGCCATTTATGTGATTATATATAAAAACGGGATGCGATGGCTATATCGGCTAATATAAGCAGGGCGTCCCTGGCAAGGTTAAGGTTTATACTCCATGAAGTGTTATATGCGTTTACCTGAACGTTTGCATGTTATCTACTTATTACTAAATATGGTTTATATCCCGTGAAGCGTCATATGTGTTTACCCAAATGGTTACCTGTTATATACTTATTGTATATAAGGTTTATATCCGGTGAAGCGTCATATGTGTTTACCTCAGTGGTTACGTTATCTGCTTGGTATTATATATGGTTTACAAGCTTTGGGTCCTATTAGTATTGTTATACAAGATTGGTGTGTCTATGTAGGTAGTTGTTGGAAACAGTAGCGTCGCGAATATAAGTAGCTGTATGAGTAGATAATGTGGTTGGCATGATTACTTATTTACCCAGCAATCATTCGGGAGGTAGTCAGTCGGCAGAGGTTGCATCTAAAATGCACTTACGTCGAGTTATTATTATTATTATAAATGCAACATTAATGCCATGATGGCGTCAACTGACTTTTTACGCGAGGGTGTGGACACTAATGATACTCTTCCATTCGCATGTGCGACTGAGGAGGCACGTCCCACGCGACTACTGTGAATAGCAGAGAGATTGGTTGGAATTATTCCTAGCCTGGATCCCACTGGAGGATTGGTGCACCAGGAGATATGCATAATTGTAGCAATTGCTCTACGATTACGAATGACTGCGGCCGCAGCAGCTAATCGGCAGATGAGCATCCGTATCCTGTTCGAGTCCCAATCCAGGGGGAGAGGGCTGGAGGACCCCCCGTCAGTACAACTGCCCAATTTTTATTGACAGATGAGTAAGTCTGTGTTTTATTATCTGTCACCTGTTTATCGCCGCTAGTGAGTTTTGATCGCATCCGCGGTTTGTTTACCCAGGAACTGCATAAATGAAATGCAGTTTTTATCCGCCCACCGTAAGGTCGACCCTAACAAATATCTTAATGAATAAACTCTAATATGATTCTCTCGAAATATCTGTTTTTGAAACTTTCGAAACTTAACTAACCTTGGCAACATGACATATAGGCACTGTTTTCATTATCGAAAATAGTAACTGCGCCATATTATTACAATAAACATAAATTGCCTAGTTAACTGTTTAAGTAAACGCGACTTGTAATTCCCACCAGGACGATAGAAATTCATTGGCTCATATAGATTACGTTTTATAGTTGCATGTCCTCCAAGTCTTTATATGGACTTAAATAAATAAATGAACAGTGTTGTCTTTTATTCTCCATACTTAGTCTGCTACGAGAGTTTGGTTTATAACAAACAGAAAGCGCAAGAGTACCATCAATGTAATTACATATGCAGAATCAAATGTCCTTCTAAATTAAAATATTTGGAGATGCATTTTTTATAGCTTCTACAATCAAGACGTTGGGATATTAGAAAAATCTTGCCTTTCGGTATTTAAACATTTTTTGTACGAGGTAAACCCCAGTATAGGTGATTTTTGTACATAGTGTTGGTATAAAAAGAGTTGTACTTTTATTTAAAGTCGGTACTTCCCAAACCCCAGCGCCAATATGGTCCAGTGATTAGAGCCTCCGATGCCGAAAGTTGACAGTTCAAATTCCCGACTCGATGTCTGACGGGTGGCCTACCCAATGAACAAGGGATAATAATACAGTAGTGTCACGTGTCATGTATTTGGCACGCTAGAACCAAGTGTGAGAGCAAAAATAAGAAAACTCCGACCTTTCGCCTTGCACATCAAACTCCTTCACAGGGTGTAATGCCTCTCCATTATTAATTCCCAAACCCCAATTACCAAAGTTTCTAAATCAGATATCAATGGACTTTTACAAAACAAATTCCTACTATATTTCCATTTTCCCTAAATAACATAAAATGAAATTTTTTCCGGTTCTCTAAATGCAAAAATAAGTACAGAAAACGGTTTCACCAAGCTAAAAAAATATGAAGTTTATGCAAATTACATAATTACTAAGTTAATCATTGCTTCCTCCTCTCGTTATGCCTTTTACCCGATTAACTACTACGGCCAGAAGGATGTTGACCCTATTCCTCTTGTTATTATGATAAGGTCAATAGTAATTTCCTAACTAAGTGACAGGTTTATAAAGTAACAGCGTTCTGAGTATGTGTTATAAGGCGATTAGGAATTTCTAATTCTGCTACATTTTGCTTCAGTTGTTTTGAACAAACATACTCGCCAGAATCGATTAAGGGCATAATTTTAATTTCCTGTACTTTCCAAAGGCGGTTAACCTCTACTGCCAGGTAATGTATTTTATAATACAATTATTATTCTAATTTAACATAGGAAGGGCCGTTCTTCGCCTAGAAGGGGTGTGGATAAGTTTACAAACTAACAATAATAATTAACTTAACACTGGTCGATAGAGTTTCCGCAAGTGTAAATTCTTCAATGCTCGGGAGTTCACAGCTTTAAACATGTACACGATGCACTCGTAAACTAAACACACAAGCAGTCTAGCCCCATTTCAGCTCACTTCAACAAAGCGTAGAATACAAACAACAATATGAGGGTGGTTCATCAACTATTGTCCCTAACTTAAAAAGCATTAACCGACAAATGAATAATTTTTTCCTAAATAAATTAATGTATGCCAAGTTGCAGGTGCCTATCTTCTTGTTTATGAAAGTTATACATTTAATATTACCGTGATGTTGGCGCTTTTGTTGAAGTAGAAAATTGCGAGACAAGGGTTGTAACAAAATACCTTTTTAAGCAGGGTTTATAACCGCAGAAAATTTATAACGGCATGTCCAGTGTGTTGGGTATACCGTCATATAAAGTAATAAAGAATTAGTGCCAGCATATGAAATCAGAAAGGAAGTAGTGTCAACATTCACCAGGTGCTGGACTACAAAAAAACTGTTGTCACTAAGAAAATATTGATTTGGTCCATGACGTGGTACTGAGTGATCGGATAATTACGGTTAAATATATTGCGGAGACATGTGGTTTTCCGTTAGAGGCGTTGAGAAAATTTTACTTGAGGAATTAGATTTTAAAAAAGTGCCCACGATGGATTCGGAAAATGTTGTCATCTGATCAGAAACAGGCCAACTGCCTCATTTTTGCGAACAATTTGAGATCAATTGACACGGATTTGGATGGATTTTTGGAAAAATTTGGAACTGTAGATAAAATATGAGTTCATTACTTTGACCCAGAGTCGAAACGGCAGAGTATGATGGTACCCCGACCCCACGAAAGTTCCGTGTGACTTCATCAGCCGGAAAGATAATGGCAACAGTGTTTTGGGATATTGAGGGAGTTCTTCTTCCACGTAGTCACACAATAACGGAAAACTAGTACGCAAAACTCATACCTAAGTTCGAGAGGCTATAAAGCAAAATAAAGCGTGGACATTGAAACACGGGATTCTGTTTCACCAACACAACGTTCCCGCTCACAGGAGCTGTGTTTCTATGGCTGCTATCCACAATGCTGAAGTTAAAATATCAGAACAACCTTCATATTCGCCAGATCTGGCTCCCAGTGACTTTCATGTGTTCCCCAAATTAGAAGAACATCTTGGGGAAACTCATTGTTCGGACGACGGAGAGGCGCTGGCTGCTGTTGATGAGTGGTATGCAGTGCAGAATAAAGAATTTTTTTATAAGGCGTTTAAGCTCTACATCATCTTCATTCTAAGGGTTAACCTTTTAGGGGATTATGTTAACAAATAAATGAACCGCCCTCGTACAACATTTGTGCTCCCCATGTGGAGTTTTACATAGTATCTACTAACTACCCTTCATCATCACAGGACGGTCTCTGGTAGTTCTTCTTCAGGTTTGGGTGACCTTGCCAGTGTCGTCCTTACTAGATATTGTTTGACATACATTGTTACGGGAACCGGGAAACCCAACGTTACCACCGGACAATGGGCATACCCATGTCGCGGTGTACATAAAACGACCTCCGCCAGTCGCTATACGTGCACGTTACGAGGAAGAGTCAGAAACAGTCTCTCCACAGACCACACAGTAATGTGCAATACAGAGGTAAAGGTAAACAGGTAAAGATGGGGTCGAATAACTACACCGAATCACCAACTCTCCAAGTATTAAGTAGCTTTAAATGGAATTCTGGTAGTTACGCTGATCCCCACCACCACTAGCTATCTTAAACGCTCCCAATCACAGTAGCACAAAAATTACCACTATTAGGTGTACTACATTATCACTAGCAAATGCATTATGTATGGTGTCATACAACAACCACTATTGCACATACCATGAGCTTATCTACACTACCTTACAGGTAGCAAGTACATAGGTAAACACCACTTTCGTGCATTCCACAATTATTCAACATCCTTTCGATATTGTTATTGACTTATCCCGAACACGTGAACCTTGAAGGTTGAATACCACACTTTTACTTACTGCCGTAATTTTTCCACAAGCTTACTTAAAGACACCACTCAGCATAAATATCATTTCTTTCATGACGTATTTTTCACCTTATATTGGTAGATGTTTTCAAAGGTTTGCATTGTAACAATACAGGAGTGATTATAAATGTCTTGTAGTTAAATCACCTATTAGAGACAACGTTCAAGACAACTACGATAAAGTTAGATATTTTAACACATTTTTCAGCATTGCTTTTACTTGAGTATACATTTTATAATGTTTAAACGAAAATTGAAATATGCGTATACTACATAATCCATCAATAACTGCGTTATGTAAAAATTGTTTCTTACCCGTGCTTGTCAAAACCTACTAAACGTAATATTATTATTAAGAAAAATACGGGTTTGATAACAAGTAATACTGTTACGCTTTGTTTTAGTGGTGTTACATAAGAAGTATTTGCAACTTTAGTACAATGATACAATCTATGAAAGGAGAAAATGTATCTGTTGCGAAACTAAATATTATTCATATTATTAATATTACATTAACGTTCAGTTCTCAACTGAAATGCATTTTTTTAAATTGTCTATACATTAGTACCGTAGCTTAAACAATCCATTATGAAGGTCTGTATAATTTATTAACACTTAGCATAATAAGAAACGCGTATTCTTTTACAGTGTAAAATAATGGCATAGTAGCTTGATTAATATCATGTGCCGGGGTAAAATGTCATAATGATATATGCGAAGTTGCGGTAACTGACGCTGAAACATGAACATAATATTGGATAACCAGTGGCGAAAAAATATCACAACACATCCATTTCGTAAAATTTCTAATATTCTGATTTTGCAGTAGATATTTACTTTCAAAAGAAATGTTTACAAAGATATAGCTTATGTATATCCTTCAGATCCATATGTTATTTACATTTCGTTGTTAAAATATGATCATCTAATGACTTTGCTTCAGTTATAACAAATTCTGAATGGATACAATGGAATCTTACTACTTAGAGAAATTACTTGCACAGGTCCCAATTGAGTCCTTGCTTTAACGCAGCCATTCTTAACCTTTTTACATGTGTGCCCTATATTTTAATAACAGTTTTTTTGGCAATTGCTCACCTTCTCCCCTTGCCATTCTTTCGTTACCACACTGCGAAACAAAGAAAACCAGGAATCAACTTAAAATTTTGTAATATCCTTAGAAATTTAAATTCGTCATCAAATCTTTCGAAAATTGTAAAGTGTAAAAACTATTTTACAATCGGTGCCACCTTTCATGACTAAACACACTCCCCTCTTTCTGTACCATGTTGCCAAATGAGCATCTATGTGCGCCGACTGCAGACACAACTGCAAATGCAAAGAATAGGCAACAACGCGCAATCGTTCTATATTCATCATTCTTCTTCGCTGTTAACTATTTTCTCTTAGTTCTACTGATGTACATCTGCGATGACTGCACAGACCATTGAAATTTGCGTTTCATCACAGAAAATCTCGAATGTTCTAGAAATGTTTCTGCCAATATAAATAAAGTTTGAAATGGCAAGACGGCAGTAACACATAGCAATGACCAACAGTTAGAAGTTGTTATTTTACTTCTATTTGCAACGATTGTGATATATGCTATAACAACAAATTCTTCTAATATAAAAATGTGGATATATTTTTAATCAGACGTAAGCGAGCGTCTGATACCTGTGATGCATCGACGCCAACAAATTTAGGTTCATAGAATAGCACTCTGAATGTACAGTTAAGTAACTATACTGCAAAATATTGTGATTTTGGTTATAGAAAAATTGAAGTAAATAGTGAATAACCATTGTGCCTTATTTGTTAAAAAATTTTTGCGACTGATAGCATGAAACCGAATAAACTTAACATCCATTTGGAAACACTTTAGAAGGAGTTTGTTAGCAAACCTCGAAAAGCTTTTGCTACCAAACTGAAATCATTTGAAAAACAAAAATCTAGCATTAATAAGCTTTGTTTGTAAATGAAGAAGCTTTACTAGCTTCTTACAAAGATCCATATAAAATAGCTAGGGCGAAACCTCACACTATCGTGAAGACGTAGAAGACGTAGAAGACCTAATTCTGCTAGCTGCGATTGATATTGTGGAAACTATTAGGGAGGAAGTTTTACCACACAACTAAGATGCGTATGTCTATCAAATGTGACTATTACTTGGCGAATTGATGATATATGTGTACATATGCAGCAGCAACTTTTGTTGAAGCTTTGTGATCAGTAATTGTTCTCCATCCACCTTGACGAGGCAACAGATAGCAACAAGGATTGTCATTCAATTGCTTATGTTCAATTTGGGATGGACTATCAGCAGTTAAAGAGCTTTGTATTGTAAACCAATAGAAAGAAGAGCCATAGCACCTAAATTGTTTAAACTATTGGGCGATTTTATATGTAAACAAACATATATTGAATAAATTCTAAAGCTCTAGTGAGGAAAAATACCCATATTGTATTTGGACACATTGCATGATTCATAGAGAAACTCCTGATGCAAAGGAGATGTGTCTTACCCTAAACATTGTGTTAACAGCAGTTACAACCTTAGGAATTATATAAAAATGAAACCCTTAAAATAAAGATTATTTTCTAAATTTTGCAAAGTCATGGCTGGTGCCGAACATTTAGCGTTACTATTTTATTGCGCGACAAGATGGTTATCGCGATGAATATGTTACAATGCGTAATGGCAATCTTCTTGAAAGAGGAAAATCCTGAAGAAGTAGAGAAGTTTGGGATCACTTATTTGTGATAGAATTGAACTACTTGGTGGACATATTCGAGAAGCTACATATAACCTGCAACTAAAAAAAAACATTTTAGAAACTAGAAATTCTACTTCTGGGTGGTTTAAAGTTTACAACTGATTCTTTTAACTGTTAGTTCCTTGAATTTAAGATTAGAACTAATTTTTCGTTCTTGTTGTCGGTTGGATTCAGTTTTAGGTTGATTCTCTTTCCTGCTACGTATTAGCATTCAAGTTTAGAGACAATTATTCTTCTTGCTGATTCGTTGAACTCAACTTAAGAGCTATTTCTACAGCCTGGTGGTCGGTTAGACTCATGTTAAGAGGTGATACTTTTTGTTGCTAGTTTATTGAATTCAAGTTTAGAGGCGATTTTTCTTCCTTCTCGTGCGATGGTCTTAACTCTGAAGCTAATTCCACTTCTGGGTTGTCTCAAGTGTAGAGCTAATTTTTCGTACTGCTGATTTATTAAACTTAAGTTTAGAGGTGACTCTGCTTCCTCTCCGTCTGCTAGTCTCAGTTTTCCTAGCTAATTCTACTTCTTGATAATCGGTTGGATTCAAGCCTAGAGGTGATTCGTTTTCCTTCCGCTTCATGGAGCCCAAGTTTAGAGTGATTCTTTTCCTTTCTGATCCGTTGGTCTTCATTCTGAAGCTAATTGTACTTCCTAGTGCTTCGTTGGTCTCAACTCGAGAGCTGATTCTACTTCCTGGTGGTCGGCGGGACTCAAGTCTAGAGCTAATTCCTATTTCCTGTTGGTTTCTTAAACTCCAGATGATAGGTAATTCTTCTTCCTGCGGGGTCAGTAGTCACAACTCCAGAGCTAATTCTTATGAAAGAATATGGTAAGGTGCACGAAATTAGAAACGTTTGCATATGTGAATGAATTTATCAAAACCTACAAAGTAGAAGTGCAACACATCAAAGTTTTATTAGCAACTATTGAAAATCAATTACCAATATTGACAAAGATTTTGGAAACTGTGGTATAACCCACCACAACATAATTTCAATGGACGATTGGGATAAAAACTTATTTTAAATTATCCTGGACTTCACATCAAATGAAGAAATCAAGAGACAATTTGGATCTAAATCGCTGTTCGAATTCTGGGCCGCTGTAGAAGATGAATTTTCAGCACAAAAGTCAAGAGCTTTTCGTACACTTTTGAGAATCACTGCTTAACGTCATACATCATTCTCTCTCTTACTTAGCATCGAAACTATTTAGAAATTTCACATTTACTTTCTTGCTTTGACGCTAAACAGTATTCTCAGATATTAAATACCTTTCCTATTAAAACAAGGTTGTTTAATGGTTTTACTTTATTTATAATACATTCCTAATGGTTGCGATAAACTCTTACATTTCAGTGAAATTACTTACAAAGCATTCTTGCTTTAATGTCATGCATTATTATCATATATTGAATAACTTTCTCATTAGAAGTAGTTCATTCAATGATTAAAGTTCAGCTTCAACAAGTTCCTAATACACGTGTGATTTACATTAGGCAGCTAATTCAGGGGTGATGTTTGAGATAGATGCATTAGGAATATTGAAATTGCTTGGAACACTTATGTTTGCACCCTATTATGTTCGCATTCTATTGAAATCAAACATCAGTTTAAAGGCATTCTGCTAAAACGATATCAGCTATATATATATATTGATACCTCCGAAGTTGGAGGCATCAGTTATTGCTTCTGAGGGGCATCCGTACAACAAAGCCTGGTTCTGGGTGTTGCCTGGAAACGCTAGCGTCACATAACGACGTCTGTCGCGAACGCTTTCACGTCTAGAATAATAAATACACGTGAACGGCTTTTCAAGCTTTCCCTCACCGTGTGTCACCCGATATTTTTTGTCTTATACTTTAGGGCTTAATAGTTAAGGGCAAAGCGTCAGCGTGTCCTTGAGCAATTGGATAACTTTTAATGCGCCAAGGAAGAACATCCCATGGCATTAAAAGGGATCAAATGAAGTTTCACGGCGCCTCCACACTAAATTAAAATAAACTCTTTTTGAATGAGGATACGCTCGTTTTGTTAATGGACCATTGCGATTAAAATGGTGTGTAGCTATGCATGAATAAACATGAAACAGAGTCAATTTATGAGTGATATATTACAGGGTACTAAAAGTATGAAATAATGCTTGTAAAATCATAAATATTCGTTTTGAAATTATCGTTTGTCAATATTTTTCCAGTTAGTTAAAAAGTTTAGCTACATTTCTGAACTTTGGGGATTTGCGAGTGATAACGCCATCGATGATTTCATTTTACTCTAATGTACCATGAGATACAAGAACTGTTTAAAATGGAATCTTTAAATTAAAACCTTATCTGAAAACCATTCCAAAAATTCAATCGGTTAAACGGTGGCCGTGACTCTTGTTAACATACCCAACGCATTTCTTTCACTATAATATTATTCTGACAGCTACAGTTACGATCCAGGAAACCTCTATTCGTTGTAGGATAGAACAATGCATAATAATTACATTTCCTGCAAATGAAGACCTCAAATTCTTACAATATAGCAAGCACAGCACAGCTTTCAATGAATTTCTAAAAGTTGGGTGTTGGAATGGTCTAAACCGTTTAGAGGCTGAAGAACTTCTGTAGATAATGAGCCTCATGTATGACGAGTTGTAACTGTTAATCATGAAAGTAAAGAAAAACATAGTGCACTTATATAGCAATAGTAACAGTTCCTTCAATTGTTTAAAATGTACAAATTAGTGCCGGAAGTGTTAAATAAATCGTAAAAAATAAAGCTAAAGTACCGTAAGGTAAGTACCAGGTGGGTCCCGCGCTTGTTGTCGAAGAACAGTAGTTAAATCGTCTGCAAATCGCTTCTTCTTTACTGTAGAGTTGTGAAAGAGAAGAAAATTAATTTTTGGACGCAATTGTGACAACTGATGACACCAGGGTACATTATTTTACAAAGCTAAAGGAAGCAAAAACTGTACTGTCAGTAGATAAAGTGATGGCGACATTTTTTGGGATTATCTTTGTTGTTTTTTTACATAACGTCCCACAATAAATGCAGACTATTATTTCACTCTTTTCCACAATATTGTTAAATAGTAGTAGATTAAGGGGGGGGCTCCGATTCCCAGCAAGCAGACCTTACAGCCTTTTTTACTATACATGCACTGGCATCCCCACCAAACATCAACACTCTATTGCTGTTCATCTCCTACCTCCTCTACCACTCTTTGAACAAACTTTCCTAATATTCTAATGAATGGCAGTATGTTCGTCTATGCGAGGGAGTTCAACTCTGTGGTGTGAAGCGTTGCTGCGCCGAAAATTCAATGCCTCATTCGCATTCGTGCCTCGTAGAAAGTAGAAGGCGGTTTTCCCCTACGTCCGCAAGCCTGCCACAATGGGGCGTCCTCTACACCTAGGATGCTTACGCGTCTTCTGAGCTTACAGTAGCCTATGTGGATTCATATCAATAATTGCGAGTCCACCGGATTTTACCCAATAGCCAGACCGATTTGGATTTTTTTCCGGTATGTCTGCAAAGAGTTTTGTCTGTTTACATCCGCTGAATCTCCTCCATTCCTCCTTTAGCCTCATGTTTGCGCGATACTATTAAACAAGCGATCAAGGAAGAATGAAATAGAAGACAATGCTCTGTTTCCGTTCTCGTGCTCATGCCGCTGCAAGAACCATAAATAAACTTTGATTGGAATTCTTCCGCATACAGTCTTGATCTTACTTTCTCTGATTTTTATTTATTTGTCGCACTAAAACAATTATTAGTAGAGAAAATATTTCATTCAAGTAACGACGTTATCGAAGCTGTTCAATTGTGGATACGCATGCACCCCAAAGACTTCTCCAAGGAAGGTACTAAAAAACTTCAACGAAAAGTCATGTATCGGAAATTCACTGCCGAATTCAACTTGGCAAAGCCCAACTGACAAGAACATGGATAAGCCCTGATATTACACGCAATACCTAAATGAACATTGCTCAAACCTTGGTGATTTCTACAATTAGCTTTGTAACTGAAACCTACACCATTCCAACTGCCAACCGCTGAGTTATGAAATTTGCTGCTGGAGAAGAATGTTCAGAATATATGGAACATACGCCGAGCCATTAATTCCATATTAAACGATATAAGAACAAAGCAGAGACTCCTCACCACCGTCTACGCTAATATATCAGATGATAGATATATAGAAATCATTTAGGAGTGGAGGTGATTCAAAGAAAGCCAAATGGAAAATCAACGTAGCAGATCACCTATGTTGAGCAAATCATTAGAAATACCTCCAACAGACAACGATGGTGTAAAACGACAAGAAGAGTAACTATGCAATTAAAAGCGTCCGTAACCTCAATCACCAACCGCCATCTGCTAAGATGGAAGGTTTTGAGGAGGAGTATACACCACTGAATTTTCTGAATTTTCGCTAGACCGCTCTCAGCTGCACATCATGAAGAAAATCTGACAGGAAACAGACTGAGATAAACGGTGCTATTTAATTCTCATAAATCGATTACTAATTTTCAAGTTACTTTTTAAACAATTGTTTCATGGTAGAATGTGTTAAAGTTGAAGTATTCCATCAATTAGATTTTTAGTTTACTCCTTAGAAGGCAGTACAGTGGTGTCGAATATCTTTTCGAAAAAATTGATATTTCCGGATAGAATAGCTCGATTTCTGTGATAATTACAATGTCGAATATAAAATCCAAACCGCTTAAACATATTTGCCTTTATATGTTCCTGTAAAATTGGATTCGCAATTTCCAGACTATAGCAACGTAAAATATCCGTATTTATGTGTTATACTTCCTATGTTAAACTGCCTCAATTGCCTCTGTAATGCCCGATTACTAAAAAAAAGACGTTTGCATTGTCATAATAGTTAAAACTTTAGTTTCGTAATCCATTGTAACACCCTTAACATGACGAAATTAAGAAGTATTTTGATTTTAAAATAAAATATTTCTTTTGCTAAAGCTTACTACACACTACGCGGCGTAGTCTTTGTTGTTTGTATTTACACAATTATAATTTTTACTTTGTTTTGTGTTGCTATAAAGACTAAGCAATTTGGAGATTTCAGAAACCAACAAAACTATGTTCCGCTCTTATGGTAACAGAACCCCTATGCAATTTCCTTGTTTTATGCCCCTAGTTGTCCCCTTCTGTATTTTTAAATAAAACACTCTGTATTTCTTGTATATATCTCACCATATGTTGTTATTGTTTGCATTCCTCTGGTTGTTTGTTTCTACTAATTAAACACCGAAGTTGAAACTGTCTGTGCAGTAAAAATTATATTTAAATAAATTAAATTTATGTAGTATTAATTTAACTTTCCTGAATAGGGAGCGAAGCATAACATTTACAAAACTTTTCAGTTGTTACATTTTAGAACGAAAATTTTAAAAGATGGTAGTACCCATTGGAGTGGCTTTAACATAACATATTCTAAAGTTCAAAAAAATTTAATTAATGCTTTACTTTTTGGGGGTGGAATATGTATTTAAAATAATACATTTTGAGTTTTCAAACTTTGATAAATTTACTGTAAGATGTGGATACTCGTGAGGGTGATTTTATAATAAATTTTCTATAAAAGGCATCAAAAATATCATAAAAGCGAATTTATACTTTTCATGGGACTGATAGGGAAATTTATACCATAAATATCTACTTATGGTGGTATTTTCACCATAATGTTCCTGAATAGGGAGCGAAACATAATTTTTATATAAATTTTCCATTGCTAGGTTGTGTACTCTTTGCCCGGCAGCCTAGCACGGCGGATGGCATCGGACCGCGGTCCGCAAAGAAAGTTTCAAAGTCGCTACAAATAGGCTTATTAAGTTTATTTGGTGAATATGCATGGTTCATACCCGCTCTTAGTTCGCACTTTTGAAAACAAAACAAGGAAAAACAAGTTGTTTGGATCAGATTATGTGTTAGGCGGTTTACATCATCGGGTAAATTCTACTAGAATTCCGCCGTGAACGGTGCCAGCGGCAAGCACACTTCCCGACGCGGTACCTGCGCGGAGCTAAAAATAGATTGCAATACAGTCCACCCCAAAAGTTCCGGTGCATATTTCAAATAGACTGAAAAACAAAACAATTGTGGGGGGCAATCCATAGCGTGCAAGTACGCGTATATCCACCGGAGAACGGAAGAGAGAGGACCACTGTCGCCTCTACAGGGTGTTCCATCAGGAGGGGACGGACCAGCGCTCAACACCGGCCAAAATAACACCGAAGGCGCATTAAAAGCTAAGTGTCTCAGGCCTACGTAGGCCTGGTAGTCTGTAGCAGTAGTTGGTAGCACTGGTATTCTAATAGAAAACGAGAAAAGGGAGGGGCGCGCTTTGCAACTGTAATCTCCTCTAATCCATGGGAGAGGGAGAGAAGCAGGTGTCGGCGGGAGAGAGGACGCTGGATGTCTGGCGATCGGCGGCGGAGGCGAGGGTTGGGGATGCGAAGGAGGTGTATTAGGCTCAAACGCATAATGGCATAACGGTTTCGGCTACGTACTCAACACCCATTGATGCGTAGTTTACTAACTACCCGGTGTTGCAGCAGCGGTGTCTTGCGGTATACATTGCAGACATGCTAACGTTCTGCAATGCCCCATCCGATCCCACCTTATCCCGTAACTTCCTACCCACCTACTGGCATGGGGTGGGCCTGGCGTATCCAGGATCGACCTTCGAGTAAGCTCCATGTCAGATGATGATGATGATGATGATGAAATTTTCCATTACTAGGTTGTAGAAAATTCATTTTAAGGAATAGAATACTCATCGGGGTGGGGTTGTCCTAATATAATAAATGACAGAATGCCAAGAAATAACATGTATACCTTACTTTATAGTGATGGAATATGTATTTCAAGGAACACACATTTTCTGCTTTATAGAGATTATAAATCCACTGTAAGGGGTGATATGCCCTTGAGGGCGATTTTGTAAATTTTCTAAATAGGTTGTCACAAAAAACTTATGTACGAGATTTTACCTTCTAGATGACTGATAGGAAACTTTAAAACATAAATATTTACTTATAATGGTGGTTGCACCATAATGATACTAAATAGGGAGCGAAGCATAACTTTTATACAAAGTTTCAATTGTTACCTTGTAGAAAATTCATTTTAAGGGATGAAATACGCATTGGAGTCGCTCTAGCATGATAGATGATAGAGTATTTCAAAGATTGTTTAGTTTTCAGAACTGTAAGAAGTGGATGCTGCTGGTGAGGGTGATTTTGTAATAAGTTTTCTAAATAGCGTATCAAAAATAACTTGTAAACGAGTTTTTACTTTTCAGCCGACTGATAGAATTGATAGCATAAATATTTACTTATGGTGGTGATTTCAGCTTAATTGTTGTGACTAGAGAATTAAGAATGACAATATGTACAGAAATATACGAGGCTTGTTCAACTGAAACCCATCTTTGATCAACTTAGCTTTGGAAACAAATGCAGTAATTCATATGATGTTTGTTAATGTTAGTAGTTTGTAAGCAACACATTAATAAGTATCTGACGTTTGACGTTAACTCTGCGGGTGTGCAACCATTGCAGATTTATACGCGAATACAAGCAGCGTATAAAAAAGCATATATTGCGTACCCACTGTGAAGGAATGATGCCGAAAATTTAAGAATAGAAAAGAGGAGATTATGGGTAAGCCGCGACCAGGTGCACGGTGTGCTGTATTAACAGAAAACAATATGGCATATGTGAAAGACCGTAGTAGCGAAAATCATCGAATTTCAGTTAGAGAAATTTTAGAAATTGTAGGTGCGAGTGTAGGATCTGTCCACAGCATTTTTCGTTATCTGGGTTACAGCAAAGTTTGTTGGCAATGGATTCCTCGTCTCTTGCCTATTGAACAAAAATGCTTGCCAAGGGGTCTATGACTGCAACACCTCACAGACTATAGGCAAAATAGTAAAGACTTTCTTCTGTCAATAGTTTCTGGTGACGAAACTTGGTGCTATTACTACGAGCCATCCAGTAAGTTATCGTCGATGCAGTGGAAACATTCCAGTTCACCACCACCAAAGAGGTTTAAATCACAACCATCTACAGCCAAGGTGATGTTAACATTTTTTTTGGTCTTGAGGGACCCTTGTTGATAGAGTTTAAGGAACCCGGAGTAAATGTCAATGTAAATCTGTACAATGAAACTTTGAAAAAGCTTTATCAAACAATAAGTAGGAAACGTCCAGAAAAACTTATGCGTGGGGTTATTTTGCTGCGCAACAACATGTTAGGCCTCATGTTGCTAATGTGGTAAAAGAAAATCTTTAATGAAAGAAATGGAGTGTTTTAGAGCATCCACCCTATAGCCCAGATCTATGTCCATGCGATTTCCATATCTTTGGACCGCTGAAAAGGCGTTAAAAGGTCGGCATTTTGAGTCTGCAGAAGTACTGATAGCTGTGGAAGACTTCTTCAATCAGAAGCCACAAGAATTCTATGAGCAGGCTATACGTCGGTTAGTAAAACAATGGGATAGGTGCCTTAACTGTGACGATAATTATTTGTAAGGAAATAATTGTTGAATAAATTTTTTATAAAGCAAAGATGGGTTTCAATTGAACACACGTCGTACATTGGTCAGGAGTTACATTTGCTGTTTAAACGTTAATTGAATATTATTTCTTTGAATAGACTGTTTGCAAATTACTCCTGAATCCAACAGCATCTCAATGAGTGAATGAGTCCTGTCTAACTCAAGCGGGATCTTAATTTACCGATATATATTATTGTTTTGTATATTTATGAGACATCCTCCCCGAGTTAAATGAAGTCAATATTCAAATCTTTTAAAAAATACAACGGGCAGCAGTCCACGGTTAAGACAATTCGGATTTAACATGAACACAAAGGGTACGTAATGAAGAAGTATTAAGACAAATCGGAAAAAAACAGGGAATTGGTAGACAATATTAAAAAAGGATACTGTCCTGCTTTGGCGACATACTTCGACACGAAAAATATATAACATTACAATACATATTGGAAGGAAAGATTGAGGGGAAAAAGGCTCGTGGAAGAAGGAGAACATCGCGGATGAGCAACATACGAAATTGGTTGGGGATGAACAGAGAAACGCTGATACATACAGCACGTGACAGATGGAGATATGCCATGGTGATCGCTAACCTCTGAATCTGAGACGGCATCCGGAGAGAGAGAGAGAGAGATATCAGTAAGATTTGCCAGATTGCAGTTTTTTTTTATATATATATGGTATTCCGTTATGTATTAGCTTAAGTTTGTAGCTGAATCAGTAAGGTAGTTGCTTTGGTTGTACTGACGAATGTAACTAGTGTAATTGTGGTAAACAGAACAATGTCTTCTTCTTCCTCTGATTATAGGCCAATGATCTGTTAATTTCCTGCAATGGAATAGATTTTGTGAGCCCTTTTTGCACGTATGTCGGGCAGGAGGGTAGCCTAACCCGTCGAACAGAGAAGAGAAGTTGTCCTACAAAGTTTACAATTGTCGAAGATGTTCGTATGACAACCGGACCGACGGTTTTACGTACTCTACGAAACACGACCGGTTGCATATGCCACTATATTGGTTCACCAATCCAAGCACTGACCAGCGCGGACTGTACTGGACTACGAATACCATATGACCGGCGTCCGCAGTGCTCCGCTATGCAACCCATCAAAATAATGTATGTGTATGTGTATGTATGTGTATAATGTAATATATTAAAAACGAGATTAATTAATAATAATTAATATTAGATTAATTTGTAGAAGATGTTTGCATTTTTCATTAAAATAATGTGTGTAGTTGGTAATAGGGGACAATTATTATGAAGGACCAAATTTAACCATACAAAGCGTATTCTTGTTTACCCTTATTTAATCACATAAGCCCACTCGTTCCCACTGTAGCTCTTCGCTATTGGACTTTCGGACTTTACCTGATTATATAGAGTTAAGAAAATCGCATGGGCGTAGGAAATTATCTCGTATTGTCACTAGTCTTGTTCACTCCTTTTTCATAATATAATCTGACTCGCTCCCACTATAATTATTTCACTTCTGCATCTACTATTGTATTTTATCTGTTTACATATAGATTTTCTATACATAGTTAATTTAAAGTTCTGGAGGATGTAGCGCACAGTTGAAACTAATGGTAATGTGAGATAATTATTAGGATTTGTGAAAAATTATGTATACCACATTGTGAAATATTTGGTTTTATACCTCTGCCTCATTGCATAATCCGACCAGCTTCCATTGTAATTATTTTAGTTCTGCTACTACCATTGGACTTTACACTACTGCAAATGTAATTTAAATGTGTGCAGCGCTAACGGCCAGTTGAAAACAGTCTTTTGTGGAGTTGTGGCTGTATTAGTAATTTGCTGGAAACGGCTGTTAAATTATTTATAAATTTAACCGCCAACATTACGTTAAGCTGGAACAACCTAATTTAATCTTTAAGGCCCGTTGAATAATTAAGAAACATGAGATGGTCTATGCGAAGCGCTACGCTAATTTTTAAACACATAACAGTGGGTGTGTTGTGCTGCATTATCGTAAAAAGCACTATTTTTTCGTTTGACAACACTGGAGTGCATTCCTATGTTTTTCGAACTCCAGCAGTCGGAAATTGTCTCCTAATGATTGATCACGATAGTGGATAAAGTACCACCGCTTGTATGGAGGACAATTTATGAAATTCAGGATACTGGCTTTATACAGAAAACAACCCGTCAGAACATTGATATATCATGTTCAAATAAGTAAGCACATAATGAATTTTACATTAGATTCTAAAGCCGCAACCATCTGCCTTTGTTGTTTGAAAGACAAACAGTGGAATAATGGTAAATAATGCATCAGCTATTCACAAAACTAAAACTGATACTTTAGCAAAAATGTAAAGATGTTTGTACGATTTCCATATCTCAAATTGAAAGTAAATCTATACGGATCCAATTATTTTTCAATATTGCAATTGCGTTGATAACGTAAGAATATTATTAACAGAGGACTCCCGCTTCTACATTGCAATACTGCTGTTTTTTAATAGTGGAACATAACACAAACAGAGAAATCAGCGCAGCCCCGGATTAAGGGGGGGGCACGGGGGTGCCCGTGCCCCGGGCCCCCGGAATTCTTAGGGCCCCTTGGAATCCAACATTTTCTGAGATTTCCAAGATTTTGTAGGAACTTTTTCAGGTGAAAGAAGCAAGCGCTGCAAGAAGTTTCCAGATGGAAAAACTGCCACACGTAGTGTTGAAGAAGAATTTAGAATTGGCGTTTTTATCGTTTCTATTGACAAAATTGTGAGTGAGTTGAGAAAAAGGGCATCTTCATACAGCCAAATAGCAGATCTTTTCAACTTTTTTTACAATATATCTGATAAAAAAATTGAAGATATTGAAGAAAGTGCTATACAACTGCAAGACACATATCCAGATGATATTGACATAAATTTTAAAAACGAGGTGTTGTTTTTCAGTAATTTTATTAAAGATAATAGTGACATTAAACAGATTCCGACGGAGTATTATAAATACATTACGAAGAAAGATCTATATTATTTATTTCCCAATGTTTATACAGCGCTCAAAATATATTTGTCGATGCCAATTTCAAACTGTGTATCAGAGAGATCGTTCTCGAAATTAGCATTTATTAAAAATAAATATAGGACAACGATGGGCGAAGACCGTCTTTCGTCTTTAGCTTTGATGTCTATAGAAAGCACCATATTGGCTGACATCAGCTTCGAGGACATTATAAAACAATTTGTGTCTGAAAAATTAAGAAAAAAACATTTTTGAATCTTGTTCATAAAAATATACAAAAATAAATATTTTTTTATTTTTATTTGTTTTATATGCTTTTATTTATTTATAAACTCCTATTAATTGCTCTTTATAACTTTCGAAAAAAAAAAATAATACCCAGACCTATTTTTCGGAGAAAATATTTTTGTATTGAGATTTTCTAACTTTTCATTAGAGCGCTTGACCTTCAAAATTTGAAAAATTTTCGCCTGTGGCGCTAATCCCTGGGGGGTGTTCCACACCCCCCAGACCCCCCGGGGTTTGGGCTAACGCCGCACGTTACCTGCTTTAAAAAGGCCCCTCGACAAATCGTGCACCCCGGCCCCAAGATACCTTAATCCGGCCATGTTCATTCTTCTAATTGTAATCACAAAGTATAACTAGCAGACTAGCACAAGAATTGATTCTAGGTTTGTCCCCACTACTTCTATTTATACTGAGGAAACTTCCAGTTTTGTCAAGACATTAGACAAGCCTACTGCTCGGTTATGACTAGAGAACGGATTTTATGCAAACTGCAAATAATGTAATTTTTGTATATCTTGCGAAACAATCGATAATGTGGACGAATCACAGTGTTTAGAGTTAATTAACACTAATTAACAGTGGCGGCTCGTGAGTTAAGAAAATCCATTCTCCTATTTTTCATGCAGGAAAAGACTATGACTTTGTTTTCAAAATCCGGGATAGACTGGAGGAACTTCTTTTCTATTGATAGGACCGCCAACGCGTTCAGTCGATCTTCTGACATTGTGCTTCTCAGAAAAGGTTTAATGCGTTTGAGGGTGGAAAAACATCGTTCACATTCTGCTATCGACATGGGCGTTGTACAAATAATATCCAACAGTTTGTATGTTTCCGTGAAAACCTTTTTTAGGTTGTTGTCTGCTATGAACACTAAAAGTGGCAAAATACCACCTACGTCACACATGTCATCGCGCTCATAAATTGCTGTAAGTTCACTTTTCAATGTTACACTGTCCAACATAGGATAAGATTTCACAGTTTCACCAAATTATTTTTGTGGAAATGCATGCCTATACCAAAGACCAAAAGCGTTCAAAAATTTGTCCATTAAACATGTAGAAGTGTCTGTAGTTTCATCGGCCTCCAAAGCAATGAAATTTGCAGATTTAATTTCTTTTAATATTTCCTGCTTGTAAATTTGCAAGATTGCATCTAGCAATTCGTTCTGAATAGTTTTTGAGACGCCTTTAAACACTTGTGAACCTTTCATATGTATTGCAAGCACAGCGTCTAATTCGGCAGCAAAGTTGAT
>JABXWE010007117.1:0-41027 GCA_014611495.1 Limonius californicus
GTTAATATCAAAATTTCTATTTCGATATCCAAATATCAGAGATACGTCCTCAATTCTAAATTTAAGATATGGCAATGATATCCTAGAATTTTCAATTTTAAGATCCAGGCTTCAAGTTTTATATCCATATTTAAAGTTATGTTCTAAATTTTAAGGACAAAATCCTAATTCTATGGATAACATCTAAATTGCAACTGTATGGCCCAACTTTTAGAGTATAAATCTAAAGTTTAGGATCCCAAATGCTAATTTAATATTACAATTTCAGGGTTAATGAAGATATAGATAGTTAAAGATAAAACTTTAATATAGTAGAAAATACATAATTTATCTCCTTACTAGAAGTAAGCAAGGATAACTAATCGATTTCCAACAGAATTAATATTATTTTCGTGGTTGAACGACGCTAAGCAATAGCCAAAAAAGTAAGCGTTGGGGGAAACCAACCCATACTTAAATGTAACATTTAGGTTTACCAAGAAGTACAAATATATTGTGACATTTAAAGATTATATACCAACTGTAGCTAGATTTGAAAAGAATAATACATTGTACAATTTAGAAATGCAGAACATGTTCTTTGGTGGAGGTGCTGGCAGTATTAAAACATGAACTTTAAAGAAAATTGTAACTTGCATCTCCTTTGGGCACTGCACTTGGTAGTAGTTTGTTAGCAACATTAAGCTTATGTGAGTATTGACAATATGATGCGGTTGAACATGGCACTTAATTATTTCTTTCAGCCAAATTCGTTTTAAATTAAATCTTAATGTCAACAAAAGATCTTCCGTGAGAATTACACCGAAACAGTATTTGTGTTTCTATTGTTACACGTTGACACACTTTAAATTGCTTTCTGAGGGTTTTGTAGCTAATTTAAAATAGATTTCAATCATCAAGTTGTTTGGATCATAAAATAACTTGATTTGCCGATACGAACTATCTACGGTTTATATTCGTAGCTAATTCAATTGTGACATCATCAGAACCATGAGAGACAAGATTTGTTGACATATTTCATTTGATTACTATTTTTGATCCAGTACAAATAATTACTATGATTCATAAGCATTGGTTAGCATTTTATGGCTAAAATATATCTAGCAAAAATAACTATTCCCCTTCGATTTCAAAATTGATTAATAAAATCAATTTTACAAAACTGAATTTTTTATTGTTATATTCATTGGTGTCATACTGTATTGGTTTGTATAGTATATCATGTTTGTCTTCCATTCTTGTTCTAAATAGACGAATGTTAAACACTTAACATAGGAACATGTAGATAACAAGACAAACTCATCACCGAGAACAATTTGAAATCCTAAGCGTGTAACACAGATTTTACTTAGTTGTTTCGTTTGGATAAGAATCCATCGCTCTCAAGTTTAACTCTACAAACTCCAACTATTTCCGAGTTCTTGATTAAAATTAAACGTTCCCCGTAACTACTTTTACGTGTAACTTCGAATGGGTAATTATTTCCAACTACCTTCTCTTCCTGCGTCTTTTCTCAAACGTCTCGGAACTTATTTATCTTTCTCTAAAAAGCCTGACGTTGAGAGATCGAATTTGAAGTTCCTTTACATAAATCAAAACATCTTTCCCGAACTAAGTGAATAAATCAAAGCTCGCGGGGATCAGGAATCGAATCCCTACTTAATATGCAACATTACAGGAACATTTCTAAACTTTCCCGGTAATAATTACGCTAGAAATTGCACGTCCGCATTCGGTATCAAGCGGCGATGAGGCTTCTTGCAAACTATCGAAGTTCTGTTTAGTTTACTTCATCAGAAACTTACAACTGCCTGGGTTTTCAAAATGAATCTTAGGCACTAAAATCTTACAGTTTTCAGGCGGATGTACTGCATTAGGGGCAAACCCACGGAAACGCGAATCGCATTAGCGAGTTCCTAAGCTTCTTCTAGAACAAGCGTTAATACTTTGTGAAACAACACGTGATTCTGTTTTTGTATTCCCCAAGTGAACATTAATGGCGGAGATTTATTGCTGAGCCACGAATTTTCGAAAAAACAGACGACAAAGATAAAATGTTGGGTTAACAAAGAAGTAACGAAGATATTTAAGAAAATTAATCAAATAAAAGTCTGTCGAAATTATTATTAATATTTTACTTACTTATCGGGAGTTATAAGTGACTACAATTTTTAATTCTACTTACGTTTTATATGTAAATAAATTACGATTTATTAATTCTAATAATCTAAAGTAATTAATTAGAGGGATTCATGCCACTAACTAATAAAATCAATTTCAGGGGGGGGGAACCAACTATGTTGACTTGATAAATTTAGGGTAATGTTTCGGGCTACTTAAAAAAATTAATTTCTTTATTTATTGTTCGTGGAATGATCGTCTCATTTACCACTCGTAAACAATCACGTATGGCCGTGTAAGTTCATAGAAAAATCCAAGTCACTTGTTATATTACTGTGGATAAAAATTATATGTATGTAAACATTTTTATGATGATTATTTTAGTCCCAAATATGGTGCAATAAATATATGCCTTAGAATTGGATAAGGTGCACTTAAATTTATTTTTCAGTCTTATATGTTTAGGAAAGAAATTAAAACGTTAATATGCAACTCGTTGGTTCATCCATAGTTAACTACTATTGAGAAACCAGGAAATACTGTATGCGACTGATATTAGGAATTTGTAAAAGTCAAACAATTAGCCACAAACTTAAAGAATAAAACCTAAATAGGTAAAATCGACTCTTGTAACACGGCGCTTCCTTTTAATCTCCCACATTTTCCGTAAAATGATTCTACATTTGTGTGGCAGTTAAAAATAATAGTCTGCTGTTATGTTTGATTATTTTCGTCCACGCTCACAAATACTTTTAAGTACTTATTATTGTTTGTAGTGTGCTGTAACGGTTCACACGTTTAAAATTTATTATTTTGAAAATAGTACGCACAGGGTTCAGTGGAAAACCAGAAGGCGCTCTTAATCAGCTCATCCTAAACATCACCCTGTTTTTTATATTTGTGTTTGTGTTTGTCACACAACATACATTTCTTTACAACAGTTAGTAAGATTGTTATTCATAGCGTTTTCAAAAATAATATTGTTAAATATTTCAGGGTTGGATCGTATTCTAAATTTTAAGCATTATGAATATTTTTATACAATTTATATAATTTCGTGCAGATTTAATACGTTTTTTTGAGTGATCTTCTCTCCTATGCCCGTAATGCGCGTTTTAAAGTACCAGAGACATACAGAACCTACCGCTTAACGTGGCCTCCTAACCATGGTAACTGTAAACACTTCTACTCCATGGGAGATTTACTAGGCAGAATATCTTGCTGCTTTGCCACTGTTTTGAGAGGGAGAACGGACGTTAAAAATCCGATGTTCTGGTACTGGAAATTCAACCCAGACTTGCAGTGTAGATATCCAACGCGCTGACGCCATGTGAGGTTCGGCTTTTTTGAACGCACCCTGTATGAGCGACGTTATTTAGATTTCTGCAAACGCAGCTTTAATCCGAGTCTATTAAATGCGGGGAAAAGACGGAAGTCAGGCTCCAGCCGTCGACCTGAGTGTTACGCAGATTTTAAAATTACCCCGGGCATCGCAATCAATGTAATTTACCAATAGGTAATTATATTCTCTTTCTGCGGTTCCACGCATAGTACGTCCGAAAAAGGGGTTTCCCAAAAATTACGAAAATATCCCGTAAAATACTGATTCGGTAAATTTCGTCGTAGATACAATATTGAAAAATCTGCCAAAAGCAAGCGGTTCCGAGGGAAGGTAACTGTAAAAGCTCCACCACTACACTCAGGAACTGACTCGAGCTTTACACTTCCCTTGAAGGCCCAGTCTTACATCAGTTTATGTTTTGTATGTTTTATTCGAAGAACTTTAGCGATATAAGAAAACACTGCGTGTACAAGGCCTATTTGCAGGATTTTTTTTCAGATATTATTAACTTAGATTTAATTGTGTTGAGTTCGCCTGTACGTGACCTTTTCTTTTAACCGTTATCACGTTACCGAATAATCATTTAACCATTTTCCATGTATTTTGTCCGCTTCGTTAATTTAATGTAATGCCTTGTAAACTCAGTACTTATTGTATTTTGATCTTTGTTAAAAGTAATGTGAAGATTCCTGTAAGGGCAGCTGAGATTGACTGTTGCGCCCCTTTGTTTATGGGACTAGTCAATTAACATTTCTACTAGGGACAATTGTATGAAAATGTAAGTTCCATCACGCACAACCTTCGGATTGACCGTTGAAAGTAACGCAGAGCTTGAACATTACCGGATCTAGTGATATTCCCGTTGGGGCCCTCACTTATTACGACTTTATCCCGAATTTGATCAGATTTAAGCGCGGTGTATTTTACATAAGGAACTCCTCCTTCCTCCTCTGAGCTACGCTAGGGCACGCCGTCGTTTATGTGTCACAATTCCATTTAACCCCATGATAGCCTCTTTTTAATACTTACTACTGTACAGCGCTATTTTTAAATTATTTTGTACATAAATGTCCGCGCTATAGTTGTCATCAAGCACTTTGCAGGTCAGGTTTGGAGTCGCTAGTTGAGTTCTGGTATACATCGTTAAAGATTCATGATATTGACAAAATATGTGTGTCTTCAAATATGCATTAAAGCCGTCTATATAAAGTTTGAGGAGTTTATCTTCACAAATAACAAAGTTATGAAAGAAAAACTGTTTTCTCCTAATAGTAAGTCGTATGGTCTAAAAATAACTTTTTTTTGTAGTAGCCCACAAACTAATACATGAAACAAAGAGAACAGAATAGATTATATTTTTTTTATTATAATATGTATGATATAATTAAACTGTGATAAAGTGTTATGTTTGTTGAAGTAACAAGCAAAGATGAGTATAGTTTAATTTATTTGGCGTAGTAATATATGTTTTTTCCATTTTAAATATATTTAACTCTTCAAGTTTTATTATTACTCTAGACGTATGTACACTACGAAAAAATAAAAAAAAAACTATTTTTAACTACGATTGATTGGAGACGGTGGTTGGAATATACAAAATTTTGGAAAACTCCTTACCACCACGATATTTACAGCCCTTAAATACGTATTTGGGCAACTAAGCTGCCAACTCTAGTAGGAACTTGAACTAACTAAAGTAACTTGGCTGAGGAATAATCTCTGCAGATAAGGCCTTCACCAAGTGAACAATGGAAGTCCATTGGACTTCAATGTAGGTGTTCTAAACATCGTAAGGCATTTTCCAAAGTATATTTTTTTTACTATCTGTAAACGGAAAGCAATGTTTAATGACATGCTCTTTAAAAAAACTACCTATATTTTGAAGACCTAAATGGCTTGAATGTTGTTTATGGTATTCTTTTGAAAGTTTAAAGAACAGCCTGCACCATATTAAATATTTGATAGTTCACTGGAGTAAAATCTGGCGATATCACCAGTCCGGTTATAGTTCCTCGGTTCTGCTGAGGGTACACAGATTTTATTTTATAATTTCATTTTTTATAAATAAAAATTCATCAAACATATATTAGCGCCGATGCAAAAAACAGTTCCTTCCATTCACGGCATAGCTACCTTTGGCAGCATAATCTTGAGCAATTAGAGACCCAGAAACAACTTCATTAAATATTTGTAATCTATGTAAAAAGAAATTTTTGCTGCGTCAAGAAATTCGGCAATGTAAGAAAAATAAGGATGAAAATTATAAGTATATATTGATGAAGAAGTAGAAGTAGGACTAAACTTTTAGTAGCGAATGTTTAAATTTCTACTCAAATGCGATTACCAACCAGCAGGTAGCATGTAATCTCTGAACAATAGCGTTGGTGCTTGTTGGTCTGTGGTCAGGGCCGCATTTACCTTCCTTGGCAATGACAGTAAAATCCGTCGGTGCAACTTTTTATTTGAACTGGGTATAATTATAATATATATTACAAAATGTTGTAATAAAAGTATGTAGGTAAGATTCAATTAAAATTACCGGATGACATTGTAATGAGTGGTGTTGTCCACTGATCATGTTAAATTAGTTTTGCAATATGAATCATTTGTTTTTCAAAGTATGCTAATTTGGATATTGTTCTGGGTAAATTCAGTAGTAATTTTGACCAGTCGCAGTTACATCATGACTTTCTGGAGACGATAATAATCAAATTAGGGAAATTGCATACCGACGAAGACATAGATGTTATAAATAGTAGTAGTGAAAGTGAAAATATAAATTCAAGTGCAACACGCCAGCATCTTCCCGTTGAAGCGCAGAAAATAATTTTAATCGTTTATAAAAACTTAAACCTGAACTCGGGCAGCCACGATGGCGTTATGAAACTTGTTGCAGAATTGACACGAGTCTAGTGAGAAAAATTATAAACAAAGGGCGTGTTACACACCGCAAGAAAAGAACTACTCGGAAATTTTCTAGGATTGGTGTAGAAATCAGGGAAACCGCAACAGATACTATTTATAACTTTTATAAAAAGTAATTAGTTCCCACCGTAAGCGAAATATTTCAAGAAATTAGATCAAAACAAATGTACTTGCCTTACAAAAGTCCAGAACAATTACAGTGTTTGATATCAGATATGGGATTTAAATATAAAATTATAAATAAACGGCAATACATAATGGAAAGCGATTGTACAGTTATGGGACGAATACCGTAAGATGATTATACCGTAGGCAAAATCAATCAATAATTTGGTTAGATGAACATGGTATAAAACTCATGACGTTATCAGAAAAGATTGGACTGATAATTCAACGAAAACCGTCATAGATGTTCCATCTTCTAGAGGAAAGCGCATAATAATTATCCATGCTGGTATTGAAAATGGTTTAGTTAACAACTGTGTGAAATTATCAGCAAAAAATATTAACAGTTCCAACGCAGATTTCCACCAAGATATGAACGCCGAAATGTTTGAAGATTGGTTTTGCACATTTTTACTTCCCAACATTTCGGCAAACAACGTGACTGTGATGGATAACGCATCTTACCATTCCAGGCAAATTAACAAGATATCCAACCAAAGCACAAAAAAACAAATATTATACAATTTTTAACTGAAAATAATATTTCTATTCCTGGCAATTTGAAAACTATACCAACTTTGTTAAAACTTATAGAAAAACAGTATTTAAAAAAATCATATTTCGTTGATGAAACTGTCCTTGCAAACGGCCATAATGTTTTGAGATTACCCCCTACTATTTTGCGAATTTATACAATCGAAATGATGTGGAGTATTTTGAAAACAAACGTCAGAAAAAGGGGTTCTAGGAAAGTTCACCGACTGCAATTCATCGACGGAAAGTTCACCGACTGGAAAATTCACCGACTGGTAAATTTGTCGCATGGAAAATTCACCGACTCACAATTCGTCGAAAGGAAAATTCACTGATTTATTAAAAACCATGAAACGTGGAAAACTGTTCAGGCAATCGAATAAATCATACTTCACGGTCGGTTAATGATGTTTCAGAAGTATTTTTTTTTTCAATTAAATGGTTTCAATCAAATGTGTTTTATTCGAAATTTACAGGTACCTACATTATTATCATTTTCAGGAAAATTAATTCAAAATCAGCACATTTTAATTTTTTAGAAATATTGAGAATACTTTATGATACGAAAAAAATAAATGAGCTTCAAACAGTTTTTTACGTTTCACGGTTTTTAATAAATAAATCATTAGCGATCAATTGTAGAATCGATGAATTTTCCTTTTGACGAATTGCGAGTCGGTGAATTTTCCATGCCACAAATTTACCTGTCGATGAATTTTATAGTCGGTGAATTGTTAGCGGTGAACTATCCGTTGGTGAATTGCAGTCGGTGAACTTTCCGGATACCGAAAAAGAAATACTTCTCCTGGGTTAAGCGAAAATGTTCTAGGTCTTATCCGAGATGCTTCTTGTGAAATTGATAAACATTGGAAAAATTGCGTGGAACACATCGTTAAGGTTGAACCGAAGTGCACTACAAAATATGAAATCAAACCTCTAATGATTAATTTAGGAGCCGATTCATCTTCTGATACCTCAGAATTTAGTAATATCGAGTCTGAGTAAATTAAACAAATACAATAAAATGTAGATTTGTCTTTAAGAACATTAGAAAAGCGTGTCAAAGGTGTATTACTATGTATTTTAAAAATGAAGTATTATTTTAAACATTTCTGATTGTATAAGATATTTATTTATCCATTCACAAATTTTCCTGAATACGTTCTTGATCGCCTACCTGCAACTACCCTAACTCTTGCAGCTTATCTTTAAGTCAACACTCTCTACTAAAAGTTTGGTCCAACTATATCTAGTATACAATTTAACAGTACTTTTCTACATACAGAAACTTGCAGTTTTATGCAATTATAAATTACGTGTTGAAAAACTATTGAAGAATATTTTATAGGTTACTCCTGAACATTTGGAAACGGTGGCGTAGTGACTTATGGTATAATAACAGAGAAACCTTTAATAATCGAACTGTGTCTGTCTATTCGGTCCAGAAAAATATTCTTGTTGGACTACAACTTATCAAATGAAAACTTTCATTTAAGATGTGCAGAACAGGAAGCAAGACAGCATTCGGCGCGAAGGAGATGCACTTACTCTTGGTTTCCCACTCCGTCGAAGTACACTCATGTTAGTAAACGAACGGGCTCGCAGCCATTTGCTAACACAAGTAACGCGTACTTTTTCTCAGAGTGTACCCTATCTGTAGTGGTCGACGTTTAGGAAGTGAATGAGCTCCGCTGTAGATAACAGAAATATGCCAGTGCGCACCTGAACTCAAGTGAAACTTTTCATATGACGATCTGTAAGTTAGGACTGAACAGAAGGTGTCGATTATTTGCAATATACAAGGTAAAAAGGTTCTAATGTGTTGCGCTGTGGCATATTTTCACATAAGGAATAAACTTCCCTTTGACGTATTATTTATCTTGATAGAACAGAACTGTAAGTATTGATAAGTTCTTACTGTTTTCATGAGGTTCAGATGTTTTTGTTTTCGAAAAGCCCCAGAAAACATTCGACTTTGTTTTTTTTTTCAGGCTTTATTTTTCCATTCTTTTTACCATTATAGTCTACGTTTCAGAGTATGCCTTGTTTGCGATCCAGTTTCAGTTATAATTCAGTTAAACAACCAAAGTTTTGTGAAAGTCATTGTTGAATATGTATATCAACAAAAAATACATTAATACACTTAAGATAATACTGAAAAATGTTATACTTTCAAGTTTAAAATATAGATTTAATTTTGTGAATACAAATTATAGTAGCTTTCGTTACTCACAAAGGATTTGGAACTCATAGTTTACAAATCGTTCTGTTAAATATTTCTAGGGTTGCAAGGTGTAGTGACTTCGTTTTTGACAGTTCTAGCGCCTTCCAAAAACTTATGTTTAATCGCATACCATCGTTAATTCTTGAACGTTTGTAAACGTGACATTTCAAAAATATTTCAAGAAGAATTGTATTTTAAAGTAGAGAAAAATACATACTAATGGTACCCTATAGAAGTTTATTATTATCCTGATAGAAATTCAGTTTAGGATTTGCAATTATTCTGAATTATTGCATATTCTTATAGCTGTAAAACGATTCGTTTACTAGCTCCAACTGGCATGTAACTTGAAACGATTTGAAAGTCTTTTCTTTATCTATTCCTAGTACTTTCAAGCCGAGTAATTCTGAGTACAGAAGTGCGAATGAATGTATACAAACAAGGTTTTCCATTAGCTGTTCTGAATATTATTTGTTCTAAGATTTAAAACGCAAGCAAAACAATTACTATTAAAATTGTTCTGAGTACGTCATTCTCAATTTTCAAACTAAAATCCAAGGTATTGTAGGCAATGAGATGTACGTTTGAAGATTGATCGCTTTTATCTGCCAAGTTTAGTCTTGCTACATTTCTAATTGACCGAAAGCAAACATGCAGATGCTTCTACCCGAAGAGGTACTTCAAAAATGGGCAGAGTACAAAGCTTAAATGCAGGAACAATATTTATATATGCTCGACACACCTCTACCTGCACTTGCGATGAAAGAGATTAAGTACTCCAAACAAAGAAAAAAAAAACAAATTATGAACAATAGTTGTTGAAATGTTTGAAAAGAATGTAGGCATGTCTAAGCACAAAATACGACGGTTTTAGTCATTTGTGCGCTAAGAACTCGGACTATAAATTTTAGAAGTATTACAAAAAGGCCATAATGTGGCTAAATAGGAACAGAAGAATTCAAGGATTTTTTCAGTTTTTGATTACGATGAAAGCTTTCGATGTTTTCTATTGTTCGGATTCAGTTAGGTGTTGTAATAAAATAGTGTTAATAGTTGGTATAATAGTAATTGTGATTCCCACGCTTTCTTGACGCCTGGGAACACAAAATGGTTAACTTAGAACTATGACATTCTGGTAATGAATTCTGAATTTAATTTATTATAGCGATGAGAAATTTAATATACAAATGTTTGTTCGAATGAAGTAGCGCTGAAACATATGCATCGAAATTACGCAATTTCAAGATGAACATTTAAAACAACCAGTGGAAATTTTGGCGAATTATAATCATTAACGCTAAACTGTATTTTATTCGGCAGCAAAACCACACATTTAGATTAACAAATCATAGAAAAACATGCTCCTTAAATCAAGATATTTAACTTTACAACTCTGGAAATCTAATTACCGCTAAAGGCATGTAACGAAACGGTTTTCGGGTCTTTCCTGATCGATGTATGGAACTGGACTTTTTGTGCGCCACAATTTCATTGGCTTCTACTTAAGAAGAAAAGAGCAAAAACAAAGGCAATTAAAAAAAGGATTGCTCATTATATCGTCAATAATTAAAGCCGTTGTAGTTGGGCACCCATTTTTAATCAGAATGGGATCGCTCGACACGCGAATCCTTTTAAGTAAGCGTCCTTTCGAATGCGAACAATTCCGATTGTTTCGTGCAAAACCTTAATTTATAGCGATAATAAATGTCTGTTTAACCCTATTTAACCTCTGATGAAAGAGAGCTCGCTTTTGCTTAAAAGGAACAATAACTTTTAACTTAAAAATAATGCATGTAGCAGGAGAACGCCGAGAAGCGAGTCGCGGAGAAGTTTATTGCATAGTTCGTGGGAAACTTTTATGAAATTGCACTAGAAGATTTCCTGCAAAGAATTGTCAGATACTCCTGTAGCCGGAAAACTTTTCGCTTCAATTGATTTGTCTTCTGTGGTGATACTTTGCGTTTTAAAGAAATCCGATTTACTCGTTTGATAAAACGATCCGCGATTTATTTAAATCTTACTAGATTACTTCTCTGTTCGTAAAATTAATTTATTATAAAATGAAAAAAATTATTTTGGCCAATGTGATCGTGGAAACTCCGTTTAGCATAAAACTAAGACGTCAGCAAGATTAGAAATCGAAAAGTTGATGTCTTAGTAAACATTCAACTGGAAGTTATTAGCATAGTTTTGTTATTTGTTGTTAAAATTTACATTACCGGAATAAAAATCATTATCCTTGCATGATACTAGGCTGAATTCTAAACATATCAAGCCGAAAACCGAATTAAACATATATAACTACGGTACAGAATAGTGATGCAGTTTGTTGATAGACTTTAGACTTTTAGTTAATTCGTTGTCGTCATTTGTTGTTAACAGTCTTTCCTATCTATTCTCTGCCACATGCTTCTCCTCAGCACTAAGGCACAAGCACATCTACAGTTTAATATCGAATCCGATGGACAGAAATTCCTCGCGGTTGCCAACCGGATTGTGGAATTGTGTTTGGCGGGTTGCAGCCCAAGATATTTATACGGGATACACTTTTTTCATAACAAAATAGTAGTAGTAGTACTGTTGAAAGCGAAATGAAATTCTAGAAAATTCTAGTAAAAGATAATCCTTAACGCAATTTGTGGTGTATGTTTAAAACTTCAACTTGGTACATGAAATAGTACATGCACTAGATAACATCAGGATCAAACCCAACTTAAATTCTGCAATTGACAAACTTTCGATGGTTAATTGATTATCTATAGAAACAATTTTTTCAACATGTTAAACATTTCCTTGTCTTCATATCGTGGTTGGGTTAAAAAATTATACAATATATGACTTCTCAATTTTTAGTATAATTTTATTCTTCTAGGTTTATTTGCATATTGTATTGTCCACTACTAATAATTAATAGTGCAGCTATTTATTTAATTTTTATAAATCTAGACTACATAGATGATTCTGAGACTTTTATAAACATTTACTTAAATTACTTTGCCTTTTGAGAATTAAAACTAAACTAACTAAGAAAAAATCTCGTAATTCTATTATCACTTTATTATAACGTGTTTGAAATGATTATATAATAGTATGTATCTACTAAATGGTGAATTTTTCGATGCTCACCGCCGGTCGGTTAAATGAGACAAAATAGACTGCGTTAAGGTGGTTTACATAGAGTTTCGTTATCGTGATTTGCAATTGTCAAGATGTTCCGGTAATCTATCTCAACGAACGACGTTTGCAAGGCTTTCAAGAAATTTGACTGTTTGTTTCAGGTTTAGAAGACTGCGAGGGCCGTATAGAAAAGCAGTTATTGCTAATGAAGTGAATGTGCTGGCTCAATTAGCGATTGATCCAGGAAACTCCAGCCGAAGAATTTCTCAGGAGTGTAGTATTGATGATTCATATGAGAGGAAAAATGATTCATAAGTGAGGAAAATGATTATAAATTCACACCTGTACAAACTCTTCATTTTGGTGATGGTAATAAAAGATTGGATTTTTATCATTGGTTTCGTGACAAACCGCAACAAGATGCACATTTTTCTAGAAAAATACTGCAGACTGATGAATCTTTATTTACAAATTTGAGAATGATTAAAAAACAATCTTCATCACTGCGCAATAGACATCTAATAATAGAGACTAGGCCGCAAGTTCGATATTCTTTGAACGTATAGGCTACTCATTTAGAAAATGCGGTTTAGATCCATTGGTTATTGATGGACATTTAGATGGGGCCTGGATATTAGCATTTTTTTGCAAACAAATATAGAAGATATGCTACATGAACTGCCATTAGTAACCCTTCAAAAGCATACCAGCAAGACGGAGCTGGTCCTCACAACGCCTTATTGTTCATGGCTTGGCACGTTTGGCCCTGTTCGTTGGCCTCCACGACCGCCATGCTTAACGTCTGTGGATTACTTTCTGTGGGGCAATGTAAAAGATGTTGTGTTTGTATCCCCAACGGAAAATGTCGGATATCTTCGTCTCAAAATCAAAAATGCCTTCGACTCCAATCCGAGGTAGACTTTCAAAAAAGTGGACTAACTAAATTTGAGGACTAACCTCTACATCATAAATTACGGCGCGCTTTGAACAGTTTCAATAATTAAAATATTGTTATTGTTAGAACAATAAATTTTTTCAGTATTTAAGGTTTTTAAATTGTTATTAGCAAGACAATCTGTCACTTTCATTAATGTTCAATATGTGGTTTTATAAATTATCTACGCAACTTTTTAAATTTGAACAGGTTTTTGGAAGGCCAATGTTATGTTGGTTACGTATATAAAAAGCTAATGATTTTCATTTATCTAATGCTGTGATAAGCCAATACGGCGTCCAAAAAAAATAAAAAAGATTCGTTTCTTTCTTTCAGATTCTCATTCGCCATGAAAAAGCACAACTTTGCTCTTATATAATCGATCTCGTACTTCTTACCGCTTCCGAGATGCCAGTGGTGAATAGTTCACCACCCTGTATACTTATATACAGTATATGCAACTAAAATTTAACTTGAATACACCCCTTAAATTATTAATTAGGACAACTTCAAATATTTGATTACAGGCATATGATATATCCCCAGGTAGCCTATAACTGAATTTTATGTAATATTTGTTTACAATAATATAATTATGGATTATTGTGAACAAATATTATGCAAAATTCTGTTGTTTATATAAATAGCTCTCCTTGATATTCGCATATAAATAACAATTCCCGTACTTTTCTATATACTCTTTCGTTGCACTGAATGAGTCTATTGTGGACTAGAAGTCAGCGCATTAAACCAGCGAGGTATGCTGCCTCGTAAGTCTTCTCTGGCGTAGAAGCGTTTGCACTTCCCGTTGTTCGGAGCTCACGTTAAGCTGTAGGTTCTAAATGCCTGTGGTACGTCAAAACGCGCATCGCAGGCCTAGGGGAAAAGATTGCTACGTTTCATAAGGCAAAAAGCATTCGAAGAGAAGTTGCACTAAATAATATCATGCAATACAAATATCATTAAGATTCACGTAATTCCTAATTTTTGCAACAATTTTCACAAAGTCAATGTTATTTTTGCAAACATCAGAAAACTTGACAAACGACATATTTGTGTTTGGTTTTACATTTCGTGGTTTTATAGATTTAATTCAGAAAAAATATCTATTCATAGGCGGCAAACAAATAGCAGGGTTTTTTTTATAATTGAAATTTGAAATCATTGTTTCTCATCATTGTAAGACGGTTTAAAACGCCAGTTCGAAAGGAATAATCGAAAAACGAATACAATTTAAATGCAGAAAAAATATGTCTCCTTCCATTTTTTGTATTTATTAACACTAGATATACAGAGTGCACCTAAACTTACAGGTTCACACATTTGAGGGCGAATTTTACAGCCGCCAGAAATAAGAAAAAACGTTCGTGTAAACATGTGTCCAGAAATGTTTCGTTGCGGAGATACAGCCACAAACATTAGAAGAAATAAAATCACTCTTTTGGCGATAGCTAAGTCAGTGTTTGCGCTAATAGCTTGAAATTTAGTGTTTTAATAAAAACTTTTTATTAACTCACATTTTTTATTTGTAGTAGACTGAAACATTCAACTTCATGGACGGACGCTTGTATAAATAGATAAAATTATGAAAGTCTAATTCTCTCGAAAACGATTAACTCAAATTATTAGAATAGCAGCACCTTTTCCGTGTATTTTTGTATGTAGAATAAGAATTTCATACAGTACAATCACAAAAATCAACTAAAGTATGGTAAAACAATTAAAGTATGTCTTTACTCTCCCAAATAAAACACCTTTGGTTCACCAATATTGATGAAATTGGAGACTAAGTGCAGTTACAGTGTCTAAGTTTGCATACAAAATTTCAAGCTATTATTGCGAACGCTGGCTGAGTTATTGCTAAAAGAGTGATTATGCTTCTCCTTCTTTTTGTGGCTGTATCTCCGTAATGAAACATTTCCGGTCTCATGTTTATATTTTATATTGTTTTCATATATTGTAGTGTAAATACAGTTTGTGCCTATAATTTAAGGACACATATGTATATATGTATATATTTTTGTTTTCATATTACGCCTAATACGCGTGACAGGATACTTCTTGAAGCTGTTTTTTTCAAGATAAATGTGGCTGTAAACCTAAAGCCCACAATCATTCCTTTTTGACGTACATTATCCCTATAATTTTGATTAAGTATTACAATTCTAAATCCTGATTAACTTTTTCTAACCATTTCCGCTTTAAAACAAACCAACCGGACAAACACCTTTCTTGTAAAACGAATATTCAAAACAAAACCGCAAACACGATTTCCATGCCATCAATCAAAATTCCGCTAAAACCGAGCTGCACGGAGATCTCTAAAAACACGGGAATTTTAACGGCTTATTCCTAATGCACTTTTATTTTAGAAAAGGTCGCAGAATAAAAGGAATTTTAAAATGTTCATTTGGTTCTCCATTTATGTAAGTACACACAATTAATTAAATTGTGACGATTATTACTTTGCAGTGCAAATTAGAAGCTACCTAACAGCCTTAGCAGTGATAAATAAACCAATTTACACACTTATTATTCTTCGCAAATGTTTTGTTCGCGTGCCGTTAAATTTGTGAGGGGATTGGCGCTGTTATCTATTTTTAACTGACCCCCAATAAAATAAATTGTTATTGTAGGGCTTTTAATAGCATAAATTCTTTAAAACGAATCATAAACATACCCAGTCTTATCTAGGATTGCTGTACTTTATTAAAGTGAAAAAAATAATATCACTGAGCGAAATCAAGGTCACTTTTAATACATTTCTTAACAATTTCTGCTGATGCTAACTGAAATAGCTGTAATTTTGGAGCTCGCTGTCGGTCGCAAAACAATCAATTCACTGCAGTTAATTCAACGTTGGTAGCAATAAATTAATTCCGGTAGTTGTGTAAACCGCACGCTTTCGCCTGAATCAGTCGTGACAGATGGATTTCGCGACAGATAACGTTTGCTCATATAAATATTACAGCAGCATTCACATCTACATTTACACACATAGCTTAAACGTAAACTTGGTCAGATATTCATTCATGATTAATGCGATGAATATTTGATCTGACTTGAAGGGTTACAATGGAGAAAGAAGAAGCTATCCTAGAATCAACTGTTTAAAAAATGAAGTAGGAATAAGTC
This sequence comes from Limonius californicus, assembly GCA_014611495.1. NCBI lineage: Eukaryota > Metazoa > Arthropoda > Insecta > Coleoptera > Elateridae > Limonius > Limonius californicus. The sequence continues at coordinate 16,498 of JABXWE010007117.1, forward strand.
GCATCTTTTTTGGGTAAATACAAATTCTATAGCTTGATCTTTTATAGTACCTTTGCGGACACTATTTTGCGTAATCGTTTTTCTTCATCTCAGGAAAATTTCTTTACAAAATTGAGACGACTCTGTGCAAAGATTGAGTTATATGTTTTACGTTTTGTTTTTATGTTGATTTTAGTTTGTCTGGCAATAAATGCAAACCACATTGGTATATTCTAATTAATTCCATACCATTAAAATAAATTAAAATTCTTTATTCTACTTGTAATTACGAAAACATTAAGTCATTTCAAGAATCAGTAATATTATCTTCTAATAACACAAATTCCAAATAATCACAATAAAACAACGGCATATGTTTTTTATAAAAATGATACTGTAATACCATTAAAATGTCTGTAATTAATAATTGTGCATTCTATACAATACTGAATCCGAAAAAGAAAAAACAAACCACAAAAAACGGAGCCAACTAATTAAGTCCAAACTAATTACTAAAGTTTATTAAGGCGGGACAATAGGAAGAAAAGAAATTAATAACTAATTGTTGCTTTTAATTCAATTAAAATCTAATTAACCAATTGAAATACAATTATTTCATAGAAGGCAGACGTTTTATTGGGCCCTAACAGGATAATTTAATAATAAAAGAAACAATTAGATTGTGTGGGGGAAAAATTGCTAGGTGCGTTGACTTTTCGCCATCGTCAGTGGGAAGGTCGCTTTTGGCTCTAAATTAACCTGAAACTTGGGCAAAACAAAAACCAAAATCGTTTTCGACTTAATAAAACTTTAATCTCCGCATAAGCATGTGGATTTTATACCGGCGTTCCGAAGGGTTGAAAGAGCGAAGTTTCAGATAAAAACGTGAAAGGAAGCCACTCACTACTTCATGAAAGATTAAAAATTTTAATTATGAGCATAATGAAAATTTTAATGACATTCTTTGCAAGAAGTCCGCTTTAGTTCGTGACTGAAAACTTTTCGCTTAGTTTTTTGCAGTTTGGATGTGGCGATAATAATAAAGTCCAGCGAACGTACCTTATTAAAAACGTTTATGGAAAGGCTCCAATCCAAATTAATTACGATACCACTAATTAAAAAATAAATCACGCAAACATAAAACTGGCCAAGTTCCCACACCAGCCTAAGAATTTTAAATGTCACGTTAATTAAGACTTTTATGTCAAATTTTTGCAGTTAAAAGTCAGAGCTCAAAGGAATGCACTTCAATTAAACTAAGATTTTGTGCAATTAATTAGTTAATTAACTGCTATAAAACATAGAGAGAAAAAGTCACGAACTCGCAGGGATTAATAAAAATTCTGGTTCGAAAATGGATACGAAATTCTCACGTTACGCGTGCGTTCTGGACGTTACGGAGCGTTACCTCTCCTCACGACAGTTGGCAACGAACTAAACTGAAAAGCTGAAAGCGCCGCGATCTCCCGGAGTTCGTTTACTGTTCACGTTTGAGAGAATTCCGCCGAACACGGTTTCGACTTCAAGCCCGATCGTGGTGGAACAACCCCCTAATCCTTATGAGGTTCCAGTTCTTTGCTTGAGAATGGGATGCTTTGGGGTTCCTATAGAAACCTCAGCGTATGTGTTTATGGTATTGACCTGTAAGGTTAGATTTCTGCGTTTCCATTTTTTTATGAGGGAAATTCTACGTTAGAATGGAAAATAAAAGCTTCGACATTTCGTCAGAAAATTCTTTAAAAATATCACGAGGTTTAATAAATATCATGTAGATTTTGGTAAAAAGTATTTCTGAATAGAACTTTTTTTTAGCAATTATAAGCATTTCATATTAACCATTTTTGTACAGTAGGAGAGGCACTTAACTTCAGAAAATTAAAAAACTACATAAATCTTGTAAGCTTCCAGTTAGTTTAGATTTCTCCTTTTTAATCTTTTCTTGGCGAAACTATTCTTTACTGTACAAAAGAGAAGCTTTCATTTTTTAAGTTTTCTTCACGAAATCCCTGACACATTTCTTGACAGTACATCAGTAAGATTTCGGTTAACTAATATTTTCAAATAATTACATTGCTTACAAATATATCTCAAATGTATATGCTTTTGTAGGAATCATACTTATTGCATGTTAACCACGCGCGTTTTTTAACTTTCGAAAACTTGCAAGGATACTCATTTTTGAAGTTATGGCTTAGGTTAGATACCCCTTTTTAATTTTTTTTTTAGATAGATTATCCGTTATACAGGGTGTTTCAGTTTCAATCTTGAATACTTTAGGAAAATACTCTCCTGGTCGGTCTGATTCGGGAAAATATCCTTCTCACTTGTTTCCTAAGAAAGATACAAGGTGTCAAAGTTTACAGAAGCAAATCATTGTTTCATTATATCTTCTGGGATAATGAAGCAAATAAAACAAAATGTTTTACGCCTCCTTCTTCGTATAGGGTTATTTTTTGAAATTATAGCCTTCCAAATACGTCACATCAGTAGCGTGTAATGGGGTCACAATGGATTTATATTAAAAAAGAAAGGTACGCTGGTTTTTAAATTTTTCAATTTGTTTCAAAATTCCCATTCTATTTGGAATAAAATGTACTTTTTTCAGATCTTAGATTAAAGTTCTAGTTTCAGAGATATTAGCAAAGCGCAACAAAGTAACTCTGATAGTTTTAAAAGAATGTTTATTATAAAATATCATAAAACAAACAAGAAGATTAAAGATAAAATTCTCAAAGTGCAATCCAATATTCTCAACACATTTTTGGCAATGTCCAACTAATGAATTTATGACATTTGCCAATATTTCTTTGGTATTGCCTGAACTCATTGCAGATATTTACTATTCTTAGAATCAATTCGTCGCGGGTTACAGTGGGTGTGCTGTAAACGTGTTCTTTAAGATAGCCCCAAACGAAGAAGTTTAGCGGGTTTACATCTGGCGACCGCGGTGGCCAGGGTACTGGTCCCACACCAGGATTTAGTTCAGCAAAGTTGGCGTTCGCTATCGGACCTATCCGCCACTCCGGTTCATTTTCATTTAGCCACTTTCTAACTTAAACTTAAAGTACCCGAACTGGTTGTACTAGTAGCTTAATCTGAGATCTGTAAAAGCGCGTCTTATTTCAAATTGAACGTGGATTTTTAAAAAAGTGGAATAAATGTTAAAAACCTGACTTCCATATGCGACGAGCGAGGGAGCGGACGTGATTTTGAGCCCTCTCGGGCAAAATTGCTTAGCGAGACGTGCTTAAGAATTATTGTTGTGTGGAAATTACCAAGTGAGTGTAGTGAGGGTGTATGAACAATCAAGCGAACCAACGACCACCTGGTCTATCGGCTGACTAATCAAAGGTGAAAGGTTAGCGGTCAACAAGAAAACACCGAAAAAACAGCAAGAACGAGGGGGAGACGTAGAGAAAAGGTAAGTGATCAAGTAGTGTAGTAGTAGTAGTCTAGTATTGTAGTTCAGCCGGATCTAATATATATAAGCACGGGGTAGGAACACATAGGTAGATAAGCAGGACAGGGAAATCAAAACGGGGGATCTTGTAACAAGTGCATCTTTAGTAGAAGAGGATAGGCTTCAGGGACGGTTCTTGGAAATAGAACAGGGGCAGACAGCAGGTAGAAACCCTTGCGGGACGGAAATAGAAGCGGGCCGACAAATAAGCCGTCTCAACTAAAAACGAATTCTTGTAATAAGACCATAAATATCAATCGAGTATAATATTATCCAACTAGGGCCAAATTCCCAAGAACAGTAAGGGGTACTTTTATAAATAAGTCGATTTTGAACGCATGCAAGGTAGTAAAATATTCTACTGTATTTCATTGTGAATCAGACAGTGTCTAAAAATTCGTAGGGTTGTGTAGTTAATAAGCAGAAAAATGGTAAATACGTCGATTTTGAACACTGCTTGAGCTAATTGCTTATTAAGTAAAATTTGATATTGGATTTTCATTGCGTGTAAATCTACTACATTTCATTGTGAATCAGATAGTGTCCATAAATTCGCGCTGTTGTAGGCAATTGTAACCTCTTAACGTAATAAATTTTTTTTTTTTTTTTTTAGTTTATTACTGCATATTTACAACTAGTCCAATGGACCAACAAGCAAATGGGCTGGCATACATGTCATGTGGGGAGTATCACCATAAGGTGGTCTCCTAATACTAATCTAGTTAGTTAGATCACTGAACTTTGTCCGTTTTAAGCGTCTTGTTACATTTGCTCTATTTAATAAGTCTGTCACTAACGCACTGGGGTGGTCACTAATCCGGGTCTCGTACCTGCTGCAGAGGTCTTTGATTACGTCTTTAATCCACGGAATCTTTAGGTCATTGTGAATTATGCGGTTATTCACATACCATTCTGCGTTTACCATTGCTCGAAGTGTCTTACTTTGAAAACGTTGAAGTATCTCTATGTTCGATGACTTAGCACATCCCCAGAACTGGATCCCGTATGTCCAAATCGGCACTATTATGGTTTTATATAGTAACACTTTGTTTGTTAAACTTAGTTGTGATTTTCGACCAAGGAGCCAGTACATCTTCTTCACGCGGATGTCTAATTCTTTCCTTTTGGTTTTTAAATGTGTGTTCCAAGTAAGTTTGCTATCAAGATATATGCCAAGATACTTGACGTCTTCTTTGTAGGGTATACGCTTTCCATTGAAGGTTACTGGAAGTGGGTTAATTTTCCGTAGGGTGAATGTAATGGATGTTGATTTATTTTCATTGATTTTGATTCGCCAAGTTGTTGTCCATCTCTCAAAAACCTCTAGTGTATTCTGTAAATTGTTTGTTGCTTGAAACGGGTCATTATGTGAAGATAGCATGGCCGTATCGTCCGCAAATGTGGCAATTATAACGTTATCAGGAACAGGTAGGTCTGCTGTGAGTAACTGGTATAATGTTGGACCCAGGACGCTACCCTGCGGTACTCCAGCTTCAATAGGGTGGATTGGAGAACGACTATTGTTTAGTTTGACTTGAAAATATCTGTTTTCTAGGTATGATTTAAATAGTAGGTAGTATTGACAGGGAAGGTTTTTCTTGATCTTGTATAGTAGGCCAGGGATCCACACTCGATCGAATGCCTGACTTACGTCCAGGAACACAGCTGAGCACACACGCTTTTCTTCAAAATCTTTTTCTATAGTATCCACTATCCTGTATACTTGTTCTAAGGTTGAATACTTTCGGCGGAAACCAAATTGGTGTTGAGGGATTAAATGGTTTTCTTCTATAATAGGGCTGAGTCTTCTTAATAGTGTTCGTTCGAATAGCTTAGAAAGTACCGACAATAGTGATATCGGTCGATAAGAATCTGGTGACTGAGCTGGTTTGCCTGGTTTTAGTATGAGAATGACCTCTGCAAATTTCCATTGAACGGGAAAGAACTGAGTTCGTATGATAGCATTAAATATTTGTGTTATAGCTACTAAGGCTTTCATTGGCAGCTGCTGAAGTAATTCGGCTGTGATGAGATCGTAGCCTGGTGTTTTACGGATTTTAAGGCATTTTATTTCATTTTGTATTTCAGTGGGTGTACAATGCTTGATGGGCAGATCGAGTTGGAGTGGTGCTTCAAGGAATTCATGTATTTCAGAGTCATCTAATGGATTTCTTGCTGTCTCGTGTGGCTGGAAAGTGGCAGCTAAGTGTTCGCCAAATACGTTTGCTTTTTCTTCGTCGCTGCGGGCCCAAGTATCGTCGAGTTTACGAATAGGAGGAATAGGAGTAACGGGTTGTTTCAGTTTTCTGGTTGCTCTCCATAATGAGTATTCATCGTGTTGTTTGGGAGATAAATTGCTAATATAATCCCAGAACGTTTCGTTTTTCTGTTCTTTTATTAGTCTTTTTAGTTGCATTGTTAGAGTGTTCAGTCTGTTTTTGTCACTGGGGTGTCGTGTTTGTTGCCAAATCCGCCTTGCTCTCCTTTTCTCGGCTATCTTTTGTCTAATGCTTAGTGGATAGTTGTTAATGGTGCTATTGCAGTTTTGCTGTAATTTAATTGGTGTAGCGGCCCAAGATGCGTACTGTAGGGTGTATGTTAGTTGCTCTACAGCTGCTTCGATTTCTGTTGCAGCGTTAAGTCCAGATTGGGCCGATAGGTGATCGTTAATATATTGTCTAAAAACATCCCAATCTGTACGGCTGTTATGTAAGTGCGGTTTTATAGGCTTTTTTATTACTGATGAGCTTAACGTGCATATTATGGCAGAGTGATCTGAGCTTAAATCGTAACAGTCAGCGATTTCCATATAGTTTGGTGAATAGTTGCTTGTTATGAATAGATCTAGAGCATCCGGTAACTTATTCAGGTCACTTGGCCAGTAGGTGGGACTACCTGTAGCTACTGCATTAAAGTGGTTCTCGATGATGGTTTTATGTAGCTGCCTTCCTTTTGGGTTAATTAGTCTGGAACCCCAAGAGGGGTGTTTAGAGTTAAAGTCACCACCTGCTATAAATCTGTTCCCCAATGTCCTGAAGAAGTCTTCAAACTGATTTTGTGTTATTGTATGTCGGGGTGGGCAATACACCGCTGAAACTACCATCTCTCCAGCGTGGTCTTTAATTTTAATATTTGTAGCTTGTATATGGTTTGTTTCAAATTTATCTATTTCATAGTGTGCTATATTATTTTTAATAATTATTGCTGTCCCGGCGTGAGCTGTATTATCAGGATGACAGGTATAGTAAATTCTATAATTATAAATATTTAAGTAACTGTAGCTTGTGAAGTGTGCTTCGGATATTAGTAGTATATCAATTTTTTGGGTATTGAGGAAAGTTTCTATTTCCAAACGGTGTTGTAAGAGTCCATTTGCGTTCCAGGTAGCTACTCTTAGTGTATCCATTATTTGGAGATGTTGTTTATCAGGCTTGTGAGTAGGTTGATCATCATAGAGTTCTGTTGCATTAATTGGGTAAACATAGTTTCAAATTTTGATAGAAATTGGGACAGCGATATGTCATTATTGTTCGAATTTTGGTTTTGAATGTTATTGTATGTATTTGGTGTTGTCATGGACTGTTGTTGTCCCGTAGTAGCTGCGACATAGCTTGTTGGAGGTCTGTTAATTTTATTTGGTACAATTGTAGCTGTCCTTGGAGTTCGTGGCATTTGCATTCTGGTTGTGGTGTTGGTATTTCCTCTTGCAGACTGGAGTTGTTGGTAAATTAAACATCCTTTGTAATTAGCTGGGTGGGGGCCATTGCAAAGTGCACACCTAGCGGGTGTGTTTCTGGATTTGGTACATATCGTTGTGTTGTGATCACCACCACATTTTACGCAAGCGTATGGTTTTCTGCAGTACGCTTTGCTATGCCCGTATGATTGACAGCGGGTACACTGAATTATGTTGGTTTTTTTCCTTGGTGGTTCGACAGTAATTATCATATTCTGTAGAGATTTTAGTCCATATATCTCCTTGTTACTTTTGTCAGGTTCCAGGTCCACAAAGAATAAGGGGAGAGGTGTCTTTTCTACTCTATGCTTTATATTCATTAGATTACGTACATTGTGCCCTTTTTCTTTCAGTTCTTCTTTTATTAGCTCAGTGTCTATTGTTGGGTGAAGGCCTCTTATGACAACTCTAAATGCTCTTTCCTCTTTAGTTTGATAGGTATGAAATATTATTTTTTCGTCATCGAGATGTTTTACGAGTTTCCGATATGTATCAGAGGTGTTAGTGTTTATCTTCACAGTATTATTTGCTAGCGTTTTAGAGCTGTATTGTTCTGCTTCTAGGATTTTTGTCAGATTTTTAACCATTGCTTCGTAATTAGTAACTCCGTATATATATATAGGAGGGGGTTTGTTTATTGTAGGTTGTGCAGGTTGTGGGTCATCTTTGTTGAATTCCGTATCGTTGTCTTCTTGTTTGTCGGTTAACAAGTTAAATCTATTGCAATCGTTGATTTGGCTTTGCAATTCTATGTTATTATCAGCAGGTCGAGCGGACCTTTTTCTCTTTTTTACCACTGGCCATTCATGTGAACTTGTTAGAGGTTGACTATCTTGCATTTCAATTTCTGATTGTTGATTATTGGGATTCCACAGTGATGTATGAATTGATTGTGGGGAATTATTTGCATAAGATGCATTTGGTAGATAATTTGGACTTGATGTTTGTAGCATATATGAATTAATGCATGGCATTGTTGGTTGGTTTGTATACATTAATTGTTGTTGAGTAATGGGGGTTTGTTGTTGAGTAATAGGCATTTGTTGTTGGAATGAATACATTTTTAAAATAAAATAAAAAGTAAACTCACAAGAAAATGCGGGTCACTGACAATCAAGTGAACGTGTAGATATCACGCGCGCAACAGACACATCCACTCGCCTGTGAGGCCAGCGGCCGAATCCCGTCATAAGTGTTAAATATAATATAATATATAAATTACAAAGCGTTTCGAAAATGGTGTCTTGTGCCGCATATAAGTGTTCAAATTCAACAGCAAAGAAGCCTGCAGGAATATCCTTTCATATGTAAGTTTAAAAAAAATAAAACATTTCGTTTGGACGAAGTAGAAATTAGTACTCTGACACTATGTACATTCAGAAATAGTTTTTTTGGCACTAAAGATAAATAGTTATAAACAAAACTTAGTTAATAAAAATGATCGCACAAATTTAAGAACTTTTAATTTGTATAACAAAACATTTCCGGTTAACTAACAGAAAGTCTTTTTATTAAACTATATTAGTTTCATATTATACATGTTATTTTTGTTGTTATTATATTATAGGTACTGTGATAGCTTATTTAAACTTTTTTCTTAATGTTTTAATTAGGTTTCCTAAGGATGTTGCACAGAAAAAAATGTGGATTAATGCTGTACGAAGAGAGAAGTGGTTTCCAACAAAATCAAGTGCTTTGTGTTCCATTCATTTTTCACCAGATTGTTTTGAAACTATGTACGCAATCAAACGATTAAAATCGGGTGCAATTCCGTCTGTTTTTCCAGCGCATCCACAGCATCATCAAAAGGTAAAAAACAACGTATGGTTTTAATTTATTTGCAATCTAAAATTTTGAGATACTCTAACAAAAGAAAACAGTTACATATTTAAGATTTTAAAACTTGATTGTATTAAAAGAAAATTGGTTACTAATAGCTCCTTATCTTATTTACTTGTTATTACTATAATCTGTACAAACTGAGTCATTCGGATTATTATTTTTGTAAATTACTAACATGTTTTCCAAATACCTATACCATTGTTTCTAGAGAATCTATTTAAACAAAATTTGGCTTAACTTTGTTTAAAATTACTTTTTCAGCCAAAGTCAACAAGAAAAAGACCTTTAGAAAGACTGCCTTTAGAAATTAAGAAGGCTAAAATAATATTAAAATCGCCGTCCGAGGAGATTAATCCTGCTGACCAATTTATGGAGTTAGCAACGGAAACTTCAGCGGAAAATGATCACATTGAAGAAGATTCTTCAGCATCTGACCAAGAAGTTTTAATTGCACAACTTATTAATGCACTAAAAAAAGCTAATTAGAACGCTACAGCAACGCACTAGGCGTTATAAAAAAAGAAATATTAATTTAAAAAACTTGATTTCCTGTTTAGAAGAAAAAAAACTTGTTTGCAGTGATGATCTCGAAGTTTTGCGAAGTATGGAAGGGCCAAACGCGGAGTTTTATAAAGGCATGTAGCTAAAGTTAGGGGATCAAAAGTTGCAAATACTTACTCTCCAGAATTAAAAACATTTGCTCTGACTTTATTTTATTATTCCCCTAAGGCATATGCTTATGTTAGAAAAACTTTTAACACTTGTTTGCCCCATCGACGTACATTAATTCGTTGGTATTCTACAGTTGACGGTTCGCCTGGATTTACAAGTGAAACCTTTAAAACATTAACAATTATTTCAAAAAACTCAAAATTTCCAATATTGTGTTCGCTCTTGATAGATGAAATAGCTATTCGGCGTCATGTAGAATGGGACGGTAAAGAATACCACGGTTATGTCAATTTCGGGTCAAGTTTTAATAGCAGCTGTAATTTACCACAAGCAAAAGAAGCTTTAGTTTTTATTTTAGTAGGGATAAATGTTAGTTGGAAATTGCCTATTGGATATTTTTTAATAGACAGTATTAATGCATTACAAAAAACGGAATTAGTAAGAACATGTTTAAGTTTGGCACAAGAAGCAGGAATTAAATTTCTTTAACATTTGATGGTCCTCCAACAAATCTTGTTATGGCGAAAAATTTAGGCTGTCAGATTGATTCATACAATCGATTAAATACTGCTTTCCCACATCCTATTTCTAAAGAATGTATACATTTTTCTTGATGCTTGTCATATGATTAAATTAATAAGAAATACTTTAGGAGAAAAGCAAATTCTTTATGATTTACACGATCAACCCATTCTGTGGCAATACATTGAAAATTTACACAAAACTCAACAATCGGAGGGATTACATTTAGGTAATAAACTTAAGAAAAAACATATTCATTTTCATAAACACAAAATGAAGGTAAAGTTGGCAACTCAAGTTTTCAGCAACTCTGTGGCTGATGCTATTCAAGTTTGTTCGCAATTAAAAATGGAACCATTTAAAAACTGCGAAGGTACCGTAACATTTTTAAAATATATCAATAATATATTTGATATACTAAACTCAAGAAATATGTTTCAAATTGGTTGGAAAAAACCGCTGTTTGCAAAAAATGCCGAAAAAACTTTTAATTATATCAACGAAGCGTGCGAATATATTTCAAAATTAAAATTGCACAGCAATGTTTCGGTTTTACAATCTAGACGGCACACTGGTTTTTTGGGTATATTAATTTGTCTCCACAGTATAAAATCGTTATACATTGAATATGTACAGTTAGAAAATGCTATAATATATAATCTGCCTGCTTATAAATTTAGTCAAGATCATTTAGAGCTCTTTTTTGGTAATATTCGTTCTCATGGAGGATGCAATAACAATCCAACAGCCAGGCAATTTCGATCAGCATACCGAAAAATTTTGATACATACACAGTTAAAAGAAAGTGAAAACGGAAATTGTATACCCTTAGAAAACATAACCATCCTGCAAATGCAAAACATAAGCACCGAACACCTTATAAATAGTAATTCTGCAAACACCCAAAATGCCCTAAATTTACATTATTTTCCTAGAAACGAAACTTATTGCATGGACGAAATTTCTTTAGCAAATTCTTTCTCACTGACAAATGTTACAAAGCAAATAGTTGTGTACATAGCGGGATTTGTAGTTTTTAGTTTGCAAAAAAAAATTAAATGTACGCAATGTCTTAGCGTTTTAAGTGGAACGGGCGAAACAGGTGACTATTTGTTAATTAGGCAAAAAAATCAAGGTGGATTAACATTTCCATCAGAAGACGTTGTAAAAATATGCATGACTGCAGAAAGTTGTTTCAAACAAATTTTAAAAAGAAGTAAATTTAAAACAGTTGACAGTAAATATAATATTAACGAGGTTACTAGTTTTACTTTAAATTATTTTGTTAACAAAGATATATTTGTAAGTATTCAACATCATATGTTCGATACCAACCCGCTAGATAATCATGTGGTACACTTAATTCGAGCGATATGTCAGAAATATTATAACATTAGATACAATTATGTAGGAAAATTAGCCAACCAGTGTGAAGATTCTGTACGAAATCAATATAATAAACTTGTACTATTTAAAGGTCAATAATAAAGAATGTTATTGTGAAAATATTATATGTGTATTATTTGTTTGCTGAATTTATTAGTTCTAAAACCATTTATTTAAAAACGCTATCGAAAATGCCCAGAATTAATTATTTATCATCCTTATATGCAATGCTTTACAGTGTTCTTAGCAAGACAGTTTGTCTTGCTGAGAGAGATAACACTATAGTAAAAGTGAAAGGTCGGAGGCTTCACTAACAGTGTCCGAATACGAGTGCCACTTCCACTCCTTTTATAGTTCCATGATTAGAACCAAACTTCTCAGATATAAGTAGCACTGACTCTTATGTGGGTAATGATGTTTCAATGTTTCAAACGGACCAAAAAAAGGAAGCTTAACCAAGAAAAATGGAAAAAATATGTGGCTAAAATTAAGAGAACGAGGGGCGAAGAGTATCTTGCAATAAAAAAGGGAAATATGCAGAAGAAACGTGAGCTAAAAATCTACCAACACACCTGTCGTTATGGTTGTAACAAGATTTCCGAACAAGAGAGACAATCGCTGTTTGATAATTTTTATAGTATCAAATCCTACGATTTGCAAACGTCTTATTTAGCTTTATGCATTAAAAAAACAGATTCAGTTAGAAAGAAATTAATGGCCACTGTAAGTAAAAGATTTTCGACATGTATTACTGTGAAAAATCATCGAGTGTGTAAGGAGTTCGACATCACCAATCGCAGATTCAACACGGTTTGCAATAAAATTTCAGATGAAGGTTTTGTTGAGCTAGGTAAACGCGGAAGACACGAACCAAAAAATAAAATTGATCCTGACAGTCGAAATTTTGTCATCGGCCATATTAAACGTTTTCCACGATACAAAAGTCATTATTCAAGATCCCAAAATGAAAATACACGCTATCTATCTGGAGACTTGAATATACGAAAAATGTATAAACTATCTGTGAAACGTGCACAGAAGGAAAAACACCTGTAAAAGAGTCTTATTATAGATCAATTTTTTGTACTGAATTTAATCTGAAATTTCATACCCCGCATTCTAACACATGTCACCAGTGTGATAATTTAAACAATATTATTAAAAACTCCTCCGATTAAATTCTTGTGCAGGAAAATAAAACTAAACTGGACCTTCATCAGAGAAAAGCTGAAAATGCTGTCCAAGCAAAGAAGAGGAACATTGAATATAGCAAAGCTAATGCCAATACAATAGTCGTAAGTTTTGATTTACAAAAGGCATTGCCTACTCCATTACTTACGACTAATAAAGTATTCTACTTGCGACAGTTGTGGACATACAACTTTTGTGTCCACAATTTGAGCACAGGAAAATCATACATGCACTTGTGGAATGAAAGCACTGCTGCAAGGGGCTCTCAAGAAATAGGATCTTGCCTACTAAAGTTTATAAAAGAGCTACCGCCAACAATAGAGCACATCATAGCTTACAGTGATTCTTGTAGTGGGCAAAACAAAAACAAAAATATAATTAAAATGTTTTTGTACTTGGTGCAATGCACTCCTATCAAAAGTATAATGCACAAATTTCTTGAACAAGGCCATACTTAGGTACATGGAGTGCGATAGAGACTTCGGTTTGATTGAGAAAAATAAAAAGAAAAGACCACAGGTGTTCGTTCCGGAACACTATCTATAATACAGAAGTCTTCCAGAAATTTTGAAGTGTAGGAAATGATTAGAGAAGGCTTCTACTCGTTTTCATATTTTAATCGTATCATGAAAGATCCCAAAAAAGACGAAGAAGGAAATCCAATCAGATACAGAGAGATTATGTGGTTTACTTATAGATCAGAAGATGTTTTTACATTTTTATTTCAATACAGCCATAATGAGGCACTACCACCTTATAAAAGCCAGGAATTAAAAAATGCTTTTCAGCTACGTCATCCAAAATACAAACTTTCTTTACTAAACGAAAAACTTCACGATCAACCAATAAAAATTCCGTGGCCAAAATGGGAAAACCTGAATCAACTACTGCCTTTTATTTCTCCAATATATCACAGCTATTACAAGGATTTGCCACATAACAAAGGTTAAAAACGCAAAAGGAAATAAATCTGCAAAACTGACGAACCGAACGAAGACATAGACATTAGCGACGATGTCCTTTTAGATTCGGACTACGATGATTGATGACTAAATAGCTATGTATTTATTGATTATTAGTTATGTATACCTACATTCATAACCTTTTATTTCTATATTGTTGTATTAGTTTGTTTAATAAATAAAATTTTCCAGAATTGAAATTATTATTATACGTATTATAATTTTATGAAATATGAAAACAGATAAATGTTTAGAGCCACAACAGTTTAAGTGCAATTGTTTAAAACAGTGGGCAACCTTCTTTTAAATAATATTTATTAATATGCAGAAAAAAATAAAATTATACCATCTATTAAACTAACATAATTGGTTTTAAAGTATTTAAATCAAAAATTAATTATTGCGAAAAAACTTTGAAAGCTAATATCTCTAAATGTATGTTTCTGAACTTAGATCCTTATGGTTAATTGGCACGGAATGAGTGCACGGTGAACGTGTGTCGGCGGCCGGCGCTCGCTATGAGTTTATCGCTTCGCTTTTTTATCGGCATATCTATCTATTGCTTGGGATAGTAGTAGTAGTAGCGATCAGTAAAACAATTTATAATTTATTACATTCCCTATCCTACCTTATAGGTAGTAGTCGATAGTCGTGTCATGATCCCGAACAGAATAGGGTGTAAGGTTGTAATAATTGTTTCATCATATTTTGAATTTATTTTCGTCAAAATTATAGGTATGAGATCTCTCCGTATTTATTTGCATTGAAATTAATTTGTTTATTGAAATTCGTTAGATATGGCTCCAGGTTCAAAGCGATCAGTTGTCTGGAAAATTTTCAAGTTAGCAGCTGACAAGCTTACCGCAACCTGTAGTTTATGCAATAAACTGAAATATTTTGTCAGTACTACAAATTTCTCACCGCATTTCTTATGCAAACATCCCGTTCAATATAAAACCGAAAAGGACCAAATTGTCGTGGAAAGCCAGCACGAGCACGACAATAACAACCATAGCTCAGTACCAGAAAATATCGGTAATGGTTCAACTTCAGTAACTCTAGTATCAAGTTTAGCATCTGATTCTGGTAGGCTTGTTAATCAGACTGCAACTGGCACGTTATCAGAACCCTCTGCATCAGGCTCTGGTTGTAGTGTAGAGAAAATGGTTGCTATTGCTGAACTACAAACCACTGCAAATTTACCAAAACGGCAGCACCAGTTAAGTCTTTATGGTTGCAACAAAGATAATTTATCTGAAGCGCAGATAAATAATATTAACAAAAATCTGAATATGATAGCTACAGATTACCAACCTTTGTCTATTGCAGAAAACGTTGGATTTTTGGAATATGTATAGTAAAAGTTTAACCCCGCTTTACATACCCCCTTCAAGAAAACAAACAAGCTGATGCCAGAATTATATGATGAAATTGTTTCAAAAATAAAAGTAGTGTTCGACTCGGTTGATTACACTGCCATTAGTACCGATTTATGGACTTCCGATAGTCAAGCTACGTGTGTAACTGTTGTAAGTCATTTTATTCATAATATGAAAATATATTCTCCCGTGCTTGGCACCCGCGAAATTCAGGAATCTCATCAAATGGCTCTAAACATTTCCGTGGCTATAATGAAAATTTTAAAGAAAGGGCATATTGAAAATAAAATTGTAACGGTTATTTGGGATAATGCAGCAAACATGAAAAAGGCAATAAATGAACACTTGCGTATGCATCACCACCCTTGTATTACATTAAATTTAATATGTAGTTAAAAATGACTCTCTGAAATCAATAGACAATGAGGAGCTTACACGTGTGCTGAAAAAATGCAGAGAATTTGTAGGGTATTTTAAACATAGCGCCTTAGCCACTGCTGCAGCAGCCTGTGTTTTTCAAGAAGTGCTTCTTTGTACAGTTCTAAGAATAGACCCGAGCAAGGGATTTACAAGGGCACTTCCGGTAACCCAGGTACCTGCCACGAGGTTTTGTACGCCTGCCACCAGTTTTAAACATTTAATATTAGGCATTCTTGTACACGTTCTGGTAGCGACCAGTCCATCTTAATAAACATCATTTCCATATAATTTTGTGTATTTGTTACGGACAAAGACGATAATCCGGCCAATGACGGTATTGGCCGGTCAATGACGATAATGCCCAGCCATGTCGGACATTATCCATAATGACCGGTCACTAACGTTAATGTCCATGTAATTTGGGTAATGTTGATAATTCATAATACGAGCGTACTGCTAACATCGTCGTCCGGGCGATGTCGTCATTGCCCGTTAGACAGCGGCCAGTGATGATAAAATAGATAGTTGGGTTATGTTAGAGGTACCCACGTTGTGTTTGTGTTTATTTTATTTAATTAATCCGCAGGAGAAACGAGCGCAGGCCCAATTACAACCCTGCTTGTGTTGTGTTGTGTAATTTGTGGAGCATATATTGCACATAGTGGAGAACCTCAGCGATTCCGCAAAAAATAAAGAAATTTCCCTTAAAGAAGTTGCGGCTCAAAATAATATTTTAGGGGGACAGGGGTACAAGCGTTGTCACTGCAAGGGCGCATGTAAAAACAAAAAGTGTGCATGTCGCGCAAACAAGAAAATTTGCAATTCGAAGGGCCATGGATCACTCTCATGCCACAACAAGAATGATTAATTTAGAGTTCTTTCAATATTATTTGAGAAAGTAATATTCTTTTTTTAATTTTTTTTAGTTACTTACGTTACCAAGTAAGATTTAATAAGTGTGAATAATATCGTTTCACCTTGCACCTACCTCGACGGTGCACATTTGACAAATAAAAATAATAAAAGAAAACATATTGTATAGTTTCAATAATAATCATGATACCTATATCAACATTCTCCAGCCATTTTTGGCAATTATCGTTAATGACCGGGCAAGGATGTTAACATGAACATAAAATGAAAATATTGACAACATTGCCCGCCCGCAACGGGCTATAACGTCAATGCCCGGCCATTAGCGATATTGGCCAGGAAAAATGGACATTCACGTCATTGTCCGGCCATTATCGTCACTGTCCAATTACCGTCTTTGACCGCAACATATTCATTACCAACAAAAAGATTGTTCAACATTGCGTACCTACCATAATACGCAACAGCCACTAATGAATTAATAAAATTTCAACAACTGATGGGTCTACTAGTGTTTAAAATAAAACAAGACGTCGACAGTTAATGGAACTGCACCCTATTTATGCTCCAGAGATTGGTGGATATAAGATTCTCTGTCAATCACTATCACAAAACTCCCGAGAGCACCTCAACTCTTAGATGCAGAAGAATGGACTATTTTATCAGATTGCGTTATGACTTATGTTATTGAAACCATTAGATACAATGACAACTGAAATATCCGGGAAATATTATACCACAATGTCATTGGTTATTCCTTTGGTTCGTGGTTTGCAATATGCTCTCAAAAATACGACACCCAGAACCGATTCTTTCAAAAAATTGCAAGAAAACCTATTATAACATTTCCAGAAGATTAGGTTGTTTTGAAAGTAACAAATTAACAGTTAGTTTAGTTTCTTGATCCACATTTCTAAAAACAGGATTCGGAAGTGAGAAAAATACGAAAAACGCGCAAACCTGCATAGTAGACGAACTTACTCAAATAGCACACCAAGAAACTAGTACTAGTACAAGTGGCCCAGAGATGGCGAAAGAAAACATATCTGTTAATTTGTCACTCTGGGCACATTTTGATAAAAAAAAACTTGCACAAGTAAAAAATACAATATCTGCAACCACTGCTGTAATTATGACTGTGAGACATTACCTGGAACTGTCACATGTGCCTAGAACTAGCAATCCATTAGATTTTTGGGAGAAACACAAATTAACTATTCCGAAATTATATAAAATTCATCTTAAATATCTCGGCTGTCCAGCACATCTGTACCTTCGGAGCGAATGTTTTCTAAAACAGGGCTGATAACTAACATAAGAGCTTTTGTTCAAAAAACAAAGAGCGAGAGGTACGCCTTTATTAATTGACTTATGTATGTACTCATAATTTCTATTATCTTACGTTCTAGATAAACTTAATACCCGACCTGGAGATTAGTGGTTTGCCGACAACAATTATGAATATAAATAAATGTCTTGCAGAGAATTCCGGTAGTTTGCTGCATGACGTTGATACCAATGCTGCTGAAACATACAGGGTCGCTAAAATGTATGGAAACGGTCAAATATCTTGGAAACGGTTTATCGGAATTCTTTAAGATTTGGCACAAGACTATAAGTAGTTAAGTTTTACTATATGTAATTTTTACAACTTTATATTATCATTTGTTTTTGAGATCCAAGGCTAACTTGATTTTTTTAGGTAGGTCTAGGGGCCAATTTCAGCATTTTTGAAACCACCATTTTTTCTCCTTCTTTCAAAAACAGTACGGAATATCAGTACACAAAAGCGGTCTTATTATCGACGATGAATTTCCTTTCCTTGGGTGCTCTCCCGATGGATCAGTGAACGACAACGCTATAGTAGAAATAAAAAGTTCAGAAAATAGTGGAAATCTTTCCTCTTCAGATGCAGTTATTCAGCTCAAGATAGATTACTATACTATAGACAATAGAATTTTTCTGAAGCGGAACCGCAATTATTATTACCAAGTGCAAGGGTTATTGCACATAACCAAGAAAGAAATGTGTTATTTTATAATTTATACCAAGGGAGGATTACACGTAGAGATTAAAAGGTAAATTATAATAAACACGTACTTAATACTATTAACTGGATATTAAAAATTATAATTCATAATTATATTTCCGTGGGTAACAGGGTCACTTAACAATATTAAATTCTTATTGTAGCAACGTTTCGGCAATTTTTGTTCGTCTTCTTCGGGGTTTCTTCATTACCTCTAAAAAGTTTTAACAAACATACTTACATAATTTAAAGTTAAAATATAACAATTAATACTAATACATTTTTGAAATAGAAACCCCTTAAAAGGCAAAAACATTTGCTGAAACGTTGCGTTGGTACAGTAAGAATTTAGAATTAAATAACCTTACAACTCATGAAAATAAATAATAAATTACAAATTCTGGGGCACGAAAACTTATCAATTTAAAATTATAATTAAAAAATATATTTACGTTATTGGTTTTGAACTCATTTTTGTAATTTACAGAGATGACACTTTTGGAAAGAACAAATGGTAAATAAGCTGTGCGAATTTTATATGAAATCCCTTTTACCGGAACTAATCGATTCCAGAAGGTGCCGTCAGCAATGTATACGAGATGTTTACACGAATCCTTCGTAATGATTTTCTTGTGCGAAATTTGTCCATTTGTAATTATTCGTCAGTACAGGACGATATAGAGCATGGAACTATTGAATTCTCACTATCTTATACTGTATTTTTATTCATATTACTAACCTACTTGGTATATTTCTATTTAATTGGGTCAACTATAAAATTATAAACATTAATAGACTGTAGACTAGCATTGGTTATGTTAAAAGTTTTATACCATTTACCAATAAGACTACTTTGTATTTTAACGAAAATTGAGTTTTTATCTTTCACCTCACCACTTTCTATGATCTGCCCTTTGGACGCATTATGAAAATAGGTACAAAAATAATCAACTCTATTCGAGCAGCCCCTTTGCAGCACTGACTTTTCAAGGCCTTATTGGAAGATATTGAAGATAAAGAACCTAATCTGTTGTATATTGGGTTGCTTACCAACCAATATTACTTTTAGTTACTTTTGAATGCACGTGGTGGTAAGAACACTTAAACTAAACATGGCGTGTGTCTTGTAACATCAGTGTAATTAATAAAATTTGCTTATAAAAATAGATGGTTTTTAACTAGCATATAAAATACACAACATAATCTCATCCTGCATACTGAAATGCGTTGGCTCAGTAAAGGTAAAGTTCTTATAAGATTTTTAAGCTTGATTGAAGAAATCAAAAAAATATTAACGCCAAAAATTAACATTTCGATGAACTCATTGACTCTTGCTGGCCGACGGATTTGGGTTTTCTCACGGACGTCATGGAAAAATTGAATTCTTTAAATTTGGAGGTGCAAGGAAAAGACAAACATGTCGCTAAAATGATAGGCTC
The DNA here is from genome assembly GCA_014611495.1 of Limonius californicus. Classification (NCBI taxonomy): domain Eukaryota; kingdom Metazoa; phylum Arthropoda; class Insecta; order Coleoptera; family Elateridae; genus Limonius; species Limonius californicus. The sequence goes on from JABXWE010007117.1 coordinate 36,388, forward strand.
TATAAACTCGTTTAAAACAAAACTGGTTTTGTGAATATCACATCTGCAGATGGGATCTCTCGTGCATTTCCCAAATACCTATGAAGAAAATGGTAAAATGGAAAATGGTAGGCGACAATGAATTTAACTTGTCATGTTTGAAAAGAGATTTCAGCAGTTTACTATCATCGAGTCAATGCTATTCTTTTTTTGTCAATCCTTTTACTTGCCAGGTAAATATAATAGAAATAGCTGCATACATTGCAGAGCTTGTTGGACCTAGATATTTTGGATCTTCAGAATGACCTTACGCTAAAATCCCATATATCAGTGAGAACTTCTGAAATATACTGGACAGAAAAAAGTTTCCATTCTTAAAAAGAGCAGCGTACAAGATAAAATCGTTATTCGGTTCCACACATATAATTTATGAAATGCTATTACGGGCGATTGTATTTTGCGCCGAATTTTACCTGACCCTTTAATCTGATACGTAATTTGCGCTGATGACTTCTACAACTTTGGTAATCCTTAACGTAATTTGCGCAGAACGGTAAAGATTAGCGATTAGCATCGTTATCAACCTTTAGGGCCGGTCTTTCAATGTCCAGATAAAGTCTCAATTAGCTATCCGTTAGAATAAGGTATCCTACAGATAAATCTCTCAATTAACTTTCATCCGTCTTTCCAAGCGCGTTATTCCACTAGTTAGCTATCAGACAGTTTGAAACATTTTAGGTACCTCACATTAAAGTGTTAAGCTACTATCTTCGGGCGAGTTTAGTGGGAGCGAGAAGTAGCTAACACAAATGGAGTAGTTAGAAAGAGATGTACTTTTATTTTAGAAGGTGATTGATCGGCGTGGTTTTATTGAGGTTAGAAGTATTCATCATGTTGTATTGTAGAATTTCGGTATTTATTGTTAGTGTTTGATTGTTTTTGTGGTTGTTTTGGGATGTCCGATATAAAAACCAAACGCGAGCGGCATCCTAATTATTCCGACGAGGAAACCAGATTGTTAGTAGAGCTCGTGCTACAACATAAATCCATTATTGAGAGCAAAATTTCCGATGCTGTCACCTGGAAAGAAAAAAATGAAGCGTGGGACAGAGTGGCCGCGTCTTTTAATGCAAGGAGTTCTGCACTGGTTCAACGGGACTCCACAAATTTGAAAGCGAAATAAGAGTCCATCAAAAAAAATTTAAAAAAGAAGGTCGCCAAGGAAAAATGTGACATATATATTACTGGCGGTATGGTTTGCATTCCTTGCTATTAATTTTAACAACAAACATTTACTTTGCAGTTTTTCCACCGAAGCCTTCTACCTCAAATGAAAGCATTGATGGCTCTCATGCTTTATTAGCAGAGGATAATGAGACGTGTGCTAATGAAGTGTCCAGTAAGTTAAGGCATTTGTATGACTGACAAATAACTTTTCATAGTTGCAGGCAGCAGCAATTTTCAAGACGCAGACGAAACTGCATTAGCAAGTATGTAAGGTAATTTTCTTCATTGCACTCGTTTATAGTATTTGTTTATTTATTAGTTACTTCACCTACAAAGCAATGGGATAGTTGGACGCCAGCTTCACTGCGTGCGAGGAAATCCTTAGTCCTTCGGAAGCAGCCCCGCAGAGACATCGTGAACAAAGGTGTTCTAAATGAAAAGTATGATGCATTGGCAGATGAAAGGCAAAAGCTGATTGGTCTGCAGATGGAGCTCGCAAAAAAGGAATTAGAGGCATTACGTACCAGAGCAGCCCAGGAAGAGGAAATGCATTTGTTGAAGAAGGAAGAAATAAAAAAAAATGGAGCATGATGAAGAAATTCATAAATTAAACATGGAGCTGCTTAAGCAGCAGCTAAAACAAAATAATAGTAATGTGTAAATATAATAATAAAAACTATTTTAAGTAACTGGTACACAATTTTTTTCATGACTACATAATTATAACAAATTCGTAAAATATTGAACCAGCTGTCTTTGTACAGTATTGTCATGGGCATTAGCAGCGGCAGGTGGATAATGTAATACATTAATGTCTTGTAACTCCACTGGAACTAAGTCTTCATCAGGAGGCAACTCTTTATTTTCCATTCTTGCTAAATTGTGGAGTACTGCTGTAGCTACAATTACAGCCTGTGCCACTGGTATATGACAACGCATGCCCACAGATAAAATTGGAAACCGTCATTTCCATACACCAAATGCTCTTTCAATAACATTTCGGGTACGAATTTGAGCCTCGTTAAATAAGTTTTCGCCTGGAGTTTGTGGATTAGCTAATGGCGTTATTAAATAGGTTCGAACAGCATATCCGCTGTCCCCTATTATTACGCTATTGCCTAATTCTCCATTCTCGCAACGAGCTGGAAGACCTGAATGATCAAAAATATTGCTATCATGCGAGGCACCAGGCCAGCGAGCAACAATATCTACAAATTTTAATTGTGCGTCACACACAGGCTGCACATTCAGAGAAAAATAACCTTTACGGTTGCGGTAATTTTCTGCTAAATTCCCACCTACAATAAAAATACAGTAAAGTACTAATTTATGTAGGTACAAATATATTCACTACCTGGCGACTGAATCCGAATGTAAGTACAGTCTATTGCTCCAATGGTTCGTGGGAAACGAGCTAAGCTGTAGAAATTCTCAATAATAATGTTCCTCTCAGCTTCATTATTGGGTAATGCAATATACAGTGGCCGCAGGCTTGCAATTGCATTTGTTACCCTTGAAATTATCTTTCCCGCTGTAGCTTTACTAACACCCGCAAAGTCCGCAGCTACTATGTATAGTGAACCACTTGCATAAAATCGTAATGTAAGAAGCAGCTGGGCAATCTGTGTAACGCAATGATTTCTGAAAGAAAAGTTTGGTGATATGTTTGTAACTACTTAAATAATATAAATTTAAAACTACCTGTTAGTACGGTGTAGCAAATTATGTTCGATTTGTTGCAGCAGTCTTTCGATTGTACCTTTCTTTAAACGAAACCTTCGAAAAAAAATCCAGATCATCCCATTTTTCAAAATGGTCAATACGTTCACCAACAGTATACGGCCGGCGGTCTGGATTTATCTGGTCTATAATTTCTATTTCCTGTACTTCCAACGCATCATTAATAAAATCGTCCACAATTAACAAAAACTAGTAGAAGTGCGAAAATGGTTATGATTTCATTTTGACGTTTTTAATGACAGTTTACCATCGTGAGAATTCGTAAATTATCGCAGCTTTTATCCAACAGATACGACACTATCAGGTACTTCATTTGGCTGCTAAGTTTATCCTCCAGATAAGACGGTTAACTATTGGATAAGAGCTAACTGGAGATGGAAAGACAGAAAATATCGTTATCCGTAAGATATATCTGAAAGTTGACTAACTGAGACTTTATCTGGACATTAAAAGACCGGCCCGTAATGACATAGACCAATCCACATTTCTAAAATTTTAGAAACTGTGTAAAAGGGGGGGTTAAAACTGATAACAAATCATAATGTTTATTATAAAATAAAACTTAGTAGGTGCTTGTAAGTAGCCCCATTAGCACAAAAATGGAAGCTATCACAAGTAACCGTGGAGTACAATTGCTCGTTATAGATTCGTTTAAGTTTCGAAAAGTGAGTGTTTTAAAAAGTGGCGAGACTGTTTGGCGCTGTACGAATAAATCCTGCCCAGCATCCCTATATACATTAGGAATGGAAAACATAATTTCTAGACCCAAGCAAGAACACAATCATGCTACTGATATAAAGGCGCTACACAAACAGGTAATTATTATTTAATAATACGAATTCAGTTAATTTTTTATATTTTTACACAGCTACGATTTTGCCGTTTATACAGTTTTGTTGTCATGGTCATTTACAAAAAAATAATTAAATTCATCGTCAGGTGTATTTTGTCAACTGTTTAAAATACAAGTTAAAAAAAATAAGTGGACGCGACTGCCTCCCTGGACTTTCCCATACTGGAAACTGTTCATATCATCTTTATTTCAAATTATATATATATATATATATATATATACATCCCGCTATCATTTTGGAGTCCCTTCATAGACACGTTTTTTGGCGTCCACCAGAAGGAGTTACAGAAGGCAAGATTTATGTCAAGTATATCATGTTTTAATGAGTTTTACTATCGATTTGCGCCTAAAATTAATAGAAAATTGAAAAATGTTAATACGATTTCTCTTATATCTTGACATCCTTCTGAACTCCTTTCACATTGAACACAATATGACGACCAGCGTATATATTTCTTTCAGCTTGCAGTTAAATGTGCGTCCAAAATGTATATATTTTTACACTTTGCCGTTAAAGTTGCGTCTGGCAATGTTGCCAAATATGCTCTGCGTACTACGCTTAGCATGGAAACCACGTTTGTGGTCTCTGCAAACTACCTACCTCAAAATAAAATTAAGGTAAATTAGTTTCTAAAATTAGTTTCTGGCTTTCTCCATTACTGTAACAACTGAATACTCCTGTTTATTTACAGTGAATAAGCAAGCAATACTATTTTAGAACAGATAATCCTTATACTATTATTTATGAACTATTTTTGACTAGATGTTAAAATAAATTGTATAAACTAACGCTTAGCTAGCAAGAAGTAGCAGGTTGCTTTTTAGCTTTCCTTGCAGGAAC
>JABXWE010007118.1:0-18312 GCA_014611495.1 Limonius californicus
AGCCTCTATTGTATTACGAAATCTTGTCTTTGAACTGCCACCAGAGGCGTCGTCGCAAGGGGTGGCAGTCAATTTTTTTGCCAAAACTATGTTACGCCACTGCTTTCTGCAGATAATTTTATGATGATTGAAATCTACATTCAATTTTAAAAATAAAAGATGTCTTCGAAATTTTTGATACAACACAATTTTCGAGTTAAATAGCCGTTTATGCCAAGAACACATGGCATGGACGGGTTTGAAAGGTAAACTTTGGACCACCCTGTATAAGAATTTGTTTTTTGTGAGAAGGTGCCATTTATGTTTCAGGATTAAACCATTTTAAGTTTTCTGCTTATAATGAACAAAACCGTCATTTAAATTTATGTTTAATGTTTAATTAGCTTGCGAAAATACGAGAGTTAAAAAATTCGTCGTCGGACCATTATTTGCATGTGACATTTTGCAATAAAGTGGCCCAGACACCCTGTCTCTATCAAAATTTACTTACACAATATTTTAGAGGCTGTGGCCTAATTACCCGAATTTTCTGGCTAAGAAAATAACTTATTAGAAAAAATATATTTTATGTAGTATTTTTAAGATTGGATGAAAAAAAAATCAGAGGGCATAAGGGCTACTTTGCTATTTGAAATTTTAAAGTTTGAGTTGCTAGGGCTTAGGGGTTGAGGGGTGGGCGGTTGAAAATTACATCTCTAATAAATGACAATTTAAAAATAAAAATCGACATGTCCGAGCATTTTTATGAAATATTTTACTCAACGATTTTATAGAATTTATCCGTTACTTTTGGGAAACACTGTATACCTATTTATGTGAACTATAATTAGCAAAGTTAACAAAATTAGTAAGTAGTAGGCTAACCCTAAATTATTTCCGGAAACCTAAAATACTTACTTAACCTATAGTAGCCTAGCATACCTAAAGTAGTAACCTAGTCCCAAACCACTTCAGGTACATCAAAAAGACCTCTGTTATTTACAGGTTTTAGGGAATTAATTATTTCAAAAATATCTTCTTCATCATACAATAATTCATCCGGCTTTTCGAGCCATCTCCATCCTTTACCTTTGAGTCCACTTTTAATCATGTGTGATATTTTTATACCATTGGGACATATTTCTAATACCTTTCCTGGATAATATTTGCCTTCGTAATGCACTTTAACGTAATCTCCCTCAATGACAGGAATGCTTGATCGAATATTATCAACATCTCATTCCCTCTCAGATAAAGAGTCCGAAAAGCAGTGGCGGCTTGTACAAAGGGCACAAGGGCATGTGCCCACCCAACCACCAAGATAAACACAGAAAGAAATTCGCATGTAATTCAGTGCATTATTTTAATTTCATTATTTTAACGATGGTATCAAATTTTCCTTCTGCACCACAAGCGCGGCTAACAGTCTCAAAACTATTTTCCGGGGAACGCTCTGATTTGTAAAAATTTAGAGGTGATTCGGTTGCCTACCGGTTATCTTCGCTATACGCGATATACCAGGCGAATTGGGCACCGAGCACATTGTTCCCGATTTGCAGTCTACGTTTGAATTTGGACTTAGGAGCGCCGTTTTCGCGCAATCGCGCGTTTGAAATCAAAGACGAAAGTGACGTTTTTTCAATGATGGAAGTTAATTGTGTGCAAAAAGATCGACTGAACGCATTGGCGGTCCTATCAATAGAAAAGAACTTCGTCCAGTCTATCCCGGATTTTGACAACAAAGTACAATTCTTGTTTTAATGGCCGTTGTGAGGAACAAAACAACATCATAAATTATTGTTGAAATAACTATGCCACCACCTCATAAGGTAATTTTTATATCAACTGTACTTACCACAGCGTTTTAGTTGCCGATTTGGCTCTTAATTGTTGTAACGTAAATATTGATTTGAAATACTATAGATCGACGTTTAAAATAATTCCCGTGCTGACAACTGTTGCAGAAGAACGTTTCCATACTGCCACGTGCGAACCTAGCTTGGAAAAGCAAACCTAATTCCCTAGATTCTCACTATAGGGGGGGTGGCCCACTTACCCCAGTGACCCATAGACCTACCTTACAGACAGTATGTTTTCTTGTATCGGTTCTCTTATTTTTTATATCTAAAAATGTCATTTAGAAATGTGGGAAAATTTAGAAATTGTATTTCCGATTATTTAAGATTTGCAGATAATCGCTCTGATTCGAGGCAAATTACACTTATGTGTCTGTTTTAATAAATCACCCTTTCTTATTGCAACGTTGATCATCGGTAGAAGATCACACATTTGCAAATGTCTCAACTTTATCGTTTTAATGATATTTAATTCTTCTTCCTCTTCTTCGTGTAATTAGGATTTCTCTTGTTTATTATGTGGATGATGATATCCAGCTTTCCATCCAGTGTTTTGGAGGTCTTCCCGCTGGCCTTCTTCCTGCTGGCTTTTTATCTCTGCTTACTTTAGCTTTCATCTTTTATTCATAACATTTTTATATAATCTAATACCCTCATCGTATGATTTCCATGTAAAATTAATTGTATTTGATTCTCTAAAATGGCATTTCAGCAGAAATCCTCAAAGTTATTTTACAATACAACGCACACCCCCTACTCCCCATCTAGATATGCCCCCGCAAATAAAGTGTAAAGCGTAAGGAGCAGCATTTTAAAAGTTAAACAACTGTACAAAATGTTTAACTTTAAGGAAAAATGTGTAAAATATTACACATTTGAATAGCTGATCAAGCCCAAAGTTCCTTTAAATCAAAAGAGCATCCTTTAACCTATTTAAATTTGGAACAATTTCTTATTAGAAACGTTGATCTAAATAAGTAGTTTTTTACTATCCCGACTTTAATAAGAAAAACCAATTTCATATCGTGAAATATTTTTATACATCTGCAAATTAGAAGAACATAGTAATAACTGATATCATTTATCATTATACTGTCTGGGAGAAGTAATCGCCGGACACCAAAGCCAACCCTTGCCAGACGGCAAGAGATGGATGTGGCATACTTAGGGCTAACAATACAAGATACCTAACACAGGAAAGGATGGAAGCTCCGGCTCCACATAGGGATCATAGTGTGTTTGTAAGTATCGGAAATACTTTGAAAATCTAAGTTGTATTTTTGTTAGATACCTACTGTTTTTAAAAAGTATTTTACCTTTAATAAAACACTTTTTTATTCTCATATCTTATTTTACCTTCAGCTACTTGTTGCAGTATATTTACAACACCAAGTAGAAGAAAATAAAAAACATGTATTCCTCTCCCTTATGACACATCCAGTGTCCTATATAGTCATTTATAATATAAAATTGCTTTCCTTGAACACATTTATTTTATAAAATATTTTGATAAGCCTTTTAACAAAACTGATGTACAATTCTATTACCTATCAAATAACGGTTGTTGTATTTGGGTAAACAGCAAGTTATTTTTCTGTTTTAATATACATCCGTAACTACATTAAAAACTACATAATATACATCTTGTTTTTTTGTAATTTCGTTTAACAATAGATATGTAGTATGTTTGAATCGGAGTTTTTAAGTATTATACAATTTTTTTAAAATTTTATTTTATCTAATAATACTTGTAATATTTATTAGGCAGTACAGTAACCATGGGTAACTGCGAGGGTAACTGTCATAGAATATATGGAACATAGACTATATAGATATATTAACAAATTTATAATAACTTAAAAATGTAAACTATATATTAAGATCAACTTAAAAAATAATCTACATCTTTTCCGTTTACATTTTCTAGTAAAATTATCAATTACATTCAACAAACATAAATTTTTGTTAAATTAAACCAACGTCAAATTACGCTAAATGAAATACATACTAAAATTAAGCACTTATTGACTAGTTTTAAAAATGAACAACACTTAACAAATTCTTGAAGTGGAAGAAGAGAACTATAAAACAAATACACTTATCTTATACTAACTTACGTTTTAATTATTTCCTTTTCGAAAGAATTCGTCTTCCTTTCTCAATGGTTCCTAATTGCAAGGAGTCGGGATTGTTATTTAACTTCACATATTCCATTTTACATAAAGCTAAAAATATACAACTATTAATACTTAATAAACTAGTTTAATATGTATATTATTACCACATGAACATACAAATTGTTTCAGACCACCCATCCCACACTTTTTCTTTTGAAACGCGATGAGCTGTAAAGTGGATGAAAAAAGTTTTACTACCAAAGAATTTATTGGCCCAACTAGAACTTTTTGGGGAAAACAGGAAGTAGAAGAAAACGAAATCAATTTTGAAATTTGAAACGCAAGCATAGGTCATGTATGATATCGTCGTATATGGATTTTAGAAAGAATTCTTATGTATTTGAACGTTTTTTTAACCTCTTATGGTTGAGAAAATCAATAAAATAAAAACCAAAATGAAACAGTACTTTATTTTTTTATGTTTTCATGAATAAACGTGTTCAAAATGTCTACCCTTCTCATTTAAATAATTTTGTGCTCTATTTAGAGCGCTATCGGTTGCTCGGAGGATTTCTTTGGGGGAGAGGGAATGGCGAGCATCTTGAAGTTTTTGTATCATGTCCATGCTTGCGGTGAGGGTTGTTGGTAGACGAGATCTTTCAATCGTCCTCACAAGAAAAAGTCTAACGGCGTTACATTGCGAGAATGCGGTGGCCATGCTACAGGACCATTCCTATCTGTTCATCTTCTGAGGAACAATTGTTCTACTGAACGTCGAGCAACAACCGAAAAATGCGCTGGGCACCCATTCTTTTACAGCCACATGGAGGCTTTCTTTGTCAGTGGAATATCTTCCAATAGCTGACCAAGAACATTTTTAAGAAAATCGGCATATAATATTCCATTTAAAGTACCTTCGAAGAATTAAGGTCCAATTATTCGATCTCTGAAGAGACCACACCAAATGTTCAGGCTCCACCAGTTTTGGCTGTCGGCTTCCACCAACCACCGCGGGTTTTCTTGCAAATTTTAGGATTCGCCTTATGGACGCATTACTTGTGCCAGAATTTCGTGATCTTTCTCTAGTACAATCATGGGATTTACAGCAACAGCGGTGAGAATGTCCGCTTCCTTTTCATTTCTAATGGGTAGCTATATTCGATGATTTCTATTATTATTATTATTGTACTGAATTGACCGATTGTTCGCACACGATTAGCAACACGTTAGAAAACTTTAAGAAAGTGATATATTTGCTGAGAGTACCTTCTTGCGTAAAGCTCAGGCGTCCTACAATTTTGGAGGCATTCACCCATTACCATCAGCATATGGAATCCTTCTTAGTTAAAAAAGGCATCGTATTTTTGAAAACAAAGAACAAAACTACTTAAGAATAATACTTAAACACAGAAGATTGTAATTACTGGGCAAAACTAAAACACAAGGATGACAACAACAAAGTCTAAACATTAGAAAAAATCTATTACAATTAACAATTAGATGGCAGGTACCTTCTGCGATTTTTAAATCATAATAACAACATCAGTCACACTGTATTACCTTTTTTAAAATTATTTCTTTAGCCGTAGAAGATATCAAAAAAACGTTTAAATAAAAAAGAACAATTTTATAAATCTCTATCCAATGATACCAAACACGACCTATGCTTTTATTTGAAGTTTCAAAGTTGGTTCCGGTTTTCCCTACTTCCGGTTTTCTCCAAAAAATACTAGTGCCAATAAATTCTCTGCATATGCTTTGGTAGTAAACATTTTTTAATCAACTTCGCAGTTCATAGCCTTTCTAAAGAAAAAGGCTGGGGCGGGTGGTCCTACTAATAAGTTGAAACAACTAGAGGTACCCAGTGGCGTAACAACCACCCCCGCAACCCCCGCACCGCGGGGGGGCCCGAACGTTTTAGGGGCCCAGATCAATTATTACAGTAGGTACCTACCAGAAACATAAACACATTTAAAAAATTGAAAAATATTTGCAGTATTATTGTACGAAATTTTTAAATGCAATCACTATTAAATGTTGGTAAATTGAGACATTCCTTATACAAACATTCAAGGGTTATGCTGGCCACACACACACGCTCTTGCGTTAAGACTTGCCTGTGCAGGCAAGCGCGTACAAGCAAGACCGTGTGTCTGTGGGCCAAGAGTTAAGACTTGATATCTACCATATAAGCTCGGTTCGAGGCGAATCAGGCCGGGTTTGATTTTTTCTAAGGGCACCGACGAAATCGGAGAGGTAATCCGAGAATTTAGCAGCATTCAAGCACCCATGAAGCATGCGTCGTGGAGGTGCGACCATTGAAAGTTTAGTCGAGTTTAACGATGAAGTTAAAAAAATGAAGAGACATTTTAACAAGAATCATAGATGTTATAATGACTTTGGCCGTTTGTGATTTGGCGCTTCGGGGGCATCGGGAAAACAAGAGTCGATCCCAAAGGGAAATTTTTTGTTCATTGTGGAATTGTTGGCTAAGTATGAGCCAGTGTTAAATTCACACTTATCCAATGAAATAGAGAAAAACAAATACCTTAGTCCAAAGATACAAAATGAACTTAATACACACAGTTTACTCACAACTGAAATCAAACATTTTAAAGGACATCAGGGAAGCTTCTTTTTTTTTGTATAATGACAGATACCTACTACGGAAGACATGTCGAAAATTGATCAATTAAGCCAAATAATCAGATACTTACGTTAAAATTGAAACTGATGAAAATAACCAAACCAACTATATAAAAATTTTGGAATCGTTTATAGGATTTAAAGAAGTTACAGACCAAACTTCAAAAAATCAGTTTTGGAAAACATGGATGGAATGGATATCGACTTGTCGCGGACAGGGACATGACGGTGCAGCGAACATGAGCGGAATTTATTCAGGACTACAAAAATTGATCAACCAAAAGGAATCAACGGCGGACTATATCCACTGTGCAGCTCATAATTTAAACTTAGTTTTAAATGATGCGTGTAGTAATGTGGCAATGATCAAAGAATTTTATGATTTATGTCAAAAAATGTACACGTTTTTCGGATATAGCTTAAAAAGGTGGAACGACTTAAAAGTGGCGAATATTGAAAATGTTCAAATTACTCTAAAACGCCTTCGTTGTACAAGATGGTCTTCACGGTATGAATCCATTGCTGCTATCAGATATAATTTTGTTTTAGTTTTGTCCAATATATCACTGTTGAGTAAAAAACGAGAAGAAAGAGAAGAGGCCATTGCAATAAAGAAAAAAATGAAAAAATTCGAGTTTATTGTTATGCTAGTTTTTGAGATAGACATTTTGGAAAATCTAAATTTAACATCAAAATGTTTACAGACATCTGACATGGATCTAGAAGCCGCCACTAAGTTGTTAAATTCCATGTTGAAAGCCATAAGTGACAAGAGGGAAACATTTCCTGAATTACAAGAAAATACTGTGGTCCTAGCAAATTCTTGGGGTATAGGAACGTCCGAAGTTTGATGAAAAAAGAAAGAGAAAACGATTTTATGATGAACTAGCTACTGATGAACGATTAACTGATGCTGAAAAATTATTAGAAGTGGAAGTGTTCAAAACTACCATAGATATATTAATAAATCAACTGAGGTTGAGGTTTGAAAGTATGAATAACGTTTTAACAGTTATAATTTTTTAACTCCCACTAATATTTTATCACTGACAGAAGATGAGCTTTTTGAAAATGCCTCTAAATTACAAAGGAAATATCACAAGGATTTATCTGAACAATTTCCTTTTCAAATGTTTAGTGTAAAAAAGGTGTTAAAAGATTACATTTCCAAAATGAGTACCGTAAGAGATCTTGCTGAGTTTTTGCTTATTAAAAATAAGTGCATAGCTTCCAATGTACCAGATGTTTGTAGTGTGGTTATTTTGTTCTTAACATTACCAGTTAGTGTTGCCTCGGCCGAACGTTCCTTTTCTAAAGTAAAAATAATCAAAAATTTTTTAAGAATTTCTATGCCTGAACAACGATTATTAGATTTAGCTGTTATCGGTATAGAACAGGAACATATTAACACACTCAACATGGACAAAATTATTAACGAATTCGCCACAACAAATGCGCGACGTGCAAGTCGCTTCTTGTAAACTTTGCGTTTAAACTTTTTAATTGACAAAATTGTTTCTTTACCAGATTACATTATTAGCAATGAAATTAAGGTAAGATTAATTTACTATTTTTTGAGTGGATTTATTATTTGTATACGTTTACGATTCTGGTGTCGGATTCTCTTAAACCTACGGCTCTTAATTTTCAAATTCGTAATATACAAAAATGGGTACCTAGTAGACAGTAGGGGGGGGGGGCATTGTAAAGATTTTGAGGGGTGGCCCGTAAAATTTGCGTTACGCCACTGGAGGTACCTAATCATAAACTGTTCTTGCGCGGAAGTTCTGAGTTACACTTAAATGATTGTGTAGTACTTACATAGGAGATCATTAAAGGCAAGAGCGATGTTGACACGGTTAATGGGTTTCATACAAACGTCTTCAATGGTAATCTCTCCTTGCTGTTCAAAGTTCCAATTTTTAACAATGTCTCTTATTCCTTTTTGTCTGTAAAATAAGATAATTTTAAAATTTAACACCATCATCTTGACGAAAATAACGCACCTGTCTTTTACCAAAACTCTTCTCATTTCAGATGATGTGGTACTCCTAAAATTATTGTTTTATAATTAAAGTAAGCAAATTAAGCAATCTAAGATAATTAAAACTCACGGGATTAGTGCTCTCCGTACTCGTGCAGTTTCAGCTACAGGTGGCATAATAATTTCAATAGTTCGTTCAGATGGATGTATGGGTGTTTCAATGTCTAATTGAGGTAGAGATATTCCCGTACTTTCAGCTATTGGTTTTATGGTTTTATCAGGAATTTCAAGTCTGCAACGAGTATTTTGTTTTACAAATTTAAAATCAACAGTGAAAATACTTTACTGTTGGGGTATTTCCATTGGAATTTGATCTTCAACAGTTTGCGGCATATCATGTGGTTGTATGGAAAGCACTGGTTCTACAACAGCTGGTACGACAACAATTGATGGTACTAGAGTACTGTCACGAGCAACAGCTTTGCGTGTAAGCATTAAACTTGATGTTCTTAAAAGACTATCTGCAATTCTACAAATAAAAAAAATATTTAGTTATAATACTGCTAAAAATAAATTCTAATAGTAGGTACTTTGATGAAGCACGTAGTGGCGTAAATAGTTCTTCGACTTCTTCAGGAGGTTGACTTTCCATGAAAAGCTTCAAAATATCGTAACTGTCCAGTCGCTCATCAGAATCTGTTATTTCTACTGGAACATGATTTTCGTACTCCAACACATCCATGCGTTCTCTAGTTTTTGGCTATTAAAGAAAGTAACAAGATCTTATTTTTTATGATTTGCAACGATGTGTTTAAATGTATTCTATATGATACTAAAGCAGGTTAGCAGTATTGCAACCGCCAGCTGACGATATAGGTCGCCCACATGTTCCTACAACTGCAGCCAAAATTTTTAGGTGTTCCTCCATTTGTCAAAGTTTGCTTTTAAAAATAATCTAAATGTATTAGTATGAAAATAGTTATATTAAACATTTCTTCATTAATCTTCTGTTTTAGACTACTATACCATAACGCAGAATGTTCTACAAAATTTTGTATTGATCTTACATAAATTTGTATCGTGTCATACAGAATTCTGTGTGTAAAATTTTGTACAAAATTCTGTACAATCATTTGTAACGATTTTCGCGTCTAATTGAAGGCAACCCTTTCTACATATTTAGTTGTTGCATATTTGTAGGAATTTATTACATTTCGAAGTTTACACTTCCTTCAAACGGCGCAGCACGTATTGGAGTTCCGAAAGTTGGGGCCCGGGGGGTGGGGTGATGGAAATTTTAACGACGGTTTCCGTAAATAGAACACTTCGGTATTGGCGTTCTTGCCGGATGTATACGTGTATAGTGAACTAATTCTTGGTAAATCGTTTATCGATTTGGGGTTCACTACACAGGAGTTCGTTTCCTACGGTTGAGGAAAAGCAGAATACTCCAGGAATTCAATTTCCAATTTAGAATTTATCCCGGTCAAGAAGACTTTTTTTGTTGTGGAATGCCAGTTCCCATCAACTGGTGAGTTATTTATTGACAGAAAAATTTTGTCCTGTCTTTAATTTCCTGAACTTTAATTCTAATATCCGCTGAATTACTTTAGGCAAGTTCGCGCGGCTGTAAATCCCGTAAGGTTCGACACAGTGGAAAAATTCTACGTTCCGCAAGTTGGTCCGATTGATACGCAGACATCGGTGAGTTACCTTGGGACGGTTTTTCCAAAACCGAGCAGACGCGCTTGGGGCCATTGATAAAGAGCCTGGAACACGGTCGCATTGATAGCCGTTATCTATTTTAAAAGGAAAATGCATTTAAATTTGTTTACACTTTAAATTTTATCACCGTGCCTTTGTATTTACAATTTCATTACCTTCGGTTAAGAGTTAATTAGTTAATTGATTTTGTGTCACTGAATTGTACTACTGGGGTCTATTTGAGGAGATCTTTCGATATGAAGTACAATTGTAGTATTAAATTTATTGGGGAAACAATTTTACGTACACCATATATAGGGTGCTCCGATAGTTGGGATTGTATGGCGTTTTCAAAGTTTATACCGCATGAAATGTTTCTTTCCTAGGTCGCTTTATGTTCACGCATTATTCTGATCCGCGGAGGCCTCCTACGACGATTAGTGCGCTGAAAAATAAAAACTACCTGTTCTGGTGAGCGCAATAATTTTCCTCAAATTGTTTGAATTTCGCCCAATTAAATTCTTTTATTTTGGTTACGTGAACGTAAAGTTGGGACTTCTGTGTATAATTTTGTACCGAAGAATTGTAATTGTGGGGTTGGTTTATATTATTAATGAAATGAGGTTTTGGTTGCAACTTTTTCTTTTACGTCGAAATATCTGAAGCTAAGTCTACCTAAGGACAGATAGGGGACATAAAGGTAGGTGATTATCTATCTTGGGGTCCGACTTCCCATTTTCCACCTCGGACGATGTTAGTAAATTATAAGTTGGTGGCGGCTATAAATTAATTGTTTGGAACCTACCCCTTCTTCGATTGGGTTTCCGGGATGCTACCGTCTGTCAAACATTGTTAATTTCGTACCTAAGCAGAGGCGTGGTTGCGAGGTTGATATTGCACCTCAACCAATATTAGCGTAAAGTTAAAAGAGGTTAATGGCGTGACACATTTTCTAACTCTGCAGAATGTTATTCGGATCTGCGTCGTATGACGCATACGGGCAATTTTTAGGGTTCACCAATGATCAGAGCGGCACTAGTCCCGCAACTTATCTTGGTGAGAATTAGCGGGAAAGGCAATCGGCATTGCTTCCTCGTGCAATTCGAAGATTTGTAAGCACTATTCAGCGCCGTAGTAGGGCAATCTTTATTATTGTCAACTACATAATTTTTACGGTATTAGTAAAATATTCGTAGGAAAATTTTTAAATTTATTAATCGAAGAACTAAAGTTATTATGCATGTGTAATTAGAATATTGACCTAGAAATTATTTAGAAAAAGCGCAAAAAGTAATTATAAATCAAAGAACAATTTTTGAAAAACCACTATCTTATAAAGAAGTAAATACTATAATAAAACAGAATGTATTCATTTTAGAAAAATATTTGAAAGCGGCTCGACCACTATTCTACCGCGGTCTCCATCCCTTTTATATTTATTATAAGTTGTTCAGTGCTAATGTCTATAACTATTTCATTCGCTGAAAACTTATCTTCCATTTTCATTACATTACATGTTCGCAATCCGTCTTTGGTCATTACTGAGGCAAACTCAGTTTCCGCTTGAGGTTGTAACATCTGTGGTAAAAATGACAACTTGTTTGTGTCAACCAGGAGATCGAGGTTGCTTTTTTGGAATTACTGTTAGGAACACGTTGGGGTACGGCCCACAACTGAATTTGGTGGTAATTTGGGATCAATTCCTTCCCAATCCATATTTCATAATTTGAAGAATTTATCTCGTCGTGACAATCTCCTGAACTAGAACCCAATTTAGAAATTTTCAGGCATCCTGAAAGAAAACCCATGCTTCTACCTGCATAGATTATCATCCAACGCTCCACTTTTGAAATATTAGTAAAAAATCTGTTTGTGGTGCCGTCACCTCAATTTGTTGATACAGTATGTCCACCGTGGACATTTGTTTCATCCATGAACACTATTAGACGCTACTCTTGGAGAAAAAAACTTAATTTTATTTAAATACGCTACCCTTAAAGCATGAGCTTTCAATATTGTCCGAAGTGATGATACTTTTCCGTGCCAATCTAAGTCTCCGCGAAGTTTTTCTTGTAAAGCAGATAGAGTAACTCTGCAGTTTTGAGGTTTATGGAAATCATATAGATTATATTACGAAAATCATCCAGTTCTTCAAGAACGGTCACGGTACAGAGAGGACTACGTTTTCTCCCAGGATTTATAAACAAAACTTCGGTCTTATTTTCAGGTGGAGTATTGCCGTCTTTAAGAATCCGTTCGATAATTCTTACAGACACCCCGGTAGCACTTGACACCATTTCTTATAATTTGTGTTGAACTGCAACTCTCCTGTTTTGCTTTAAACCATTTATTAACATTAATAACAACATCGCGCGCCTGACTGCGAAAAACTGTGTAATTACTTAAAGTTAACGACATGATTTCAAAACCCTGCAACAACATTTTTTGACCTACATACGCACTCTCAAAGACAGAATTTTTCCAAAAATTCTGGATCGTGCTGTATATGTTTTACACACAAACTTCGGCATCGTGTCATACTAACCTTAGAGTATCGAGGTTCTCATTTACACAATTGCGATCTAATTATAGAAGTGATATGTTTCATTTTGACTTGTATCATTACTTCTCATGTTCGCTCGCCTACATTCACTCACCTTATTCATAACTTCTTATAAATTTAGAAATCTACGAGCTATTAGCTACAATTTAACCTCCCTGGCGATACATGTTACTAGAAGATACTCTCCTGTAGCGATATTTTGTTCTAGGTGTGTATGATGTATTGTTTTTCAGGTGTAGGTATTGCCAGAAATACATGTGTGTGTGTAAAAAATAAAAAGCACTGCGTGCGCAGGAGAATACTGAATAAATTACCTTAAAAGTTGCTTATTGTTTTTTGATGTAGCTATTGACATAATACTTTCGATATATAGGGGCCAACAGTAGGTTTTACCGGATTTGTAAATGTTGCTGTGAGCCACTGGTAGGAGTTAAAATGATTGCGCATACATTGGTAAAGACGGTAACATACGCAATTTGTGTATCATGAATAATTATCAAGTTCGTGAACGCATTTTTGCTGTTGAAGTGTATTTAGAAATGCAGTCGGTTACCCACACCTACAGGCGTTTTTAATAGTTCAAAAGGACCTACATTAAATAATTGGCCCGTAATTTTTCGAGGAGAACAACCATACTGTAAGTGTTACCTTAGTCCTCAGATCCGTACGTTGACATGTTTGAAATTTTGTTTTGGGTGGAATTAGCACGAATGCAGATGGAAAATGTGCCTTATGAACTAATGTTTTCCGGGTGTTGCCGTAGTCGATCAATTTCGCTTGACGAAGTTATTCTAAAGACTGGTGTTGTTGTCTTGTGCTCCTCATTATATACCTGGGTACCGTAACGGTTGGTTGCTGCTGCCGAACCGTGACATTTGCACGGTCGAGTGAATCCGTGACGTGTGGTTGGTTTTGTTAGTGTCCGTTGCGAGTCCTGTGCATTAGGGGTGCCAGGACGTTTGTTATGGATGACTTTTCTTTCATGAAGGGTTAGTTTCCATGTGTTGCTTAAGCCATTTTCTCAATTGAAGTTATTGTTGTTTTTCATTATTTCTAGAGATTCTGAAATTACTCTGGGAAAGTAATTTTCCGTTCGCGAGAGTATCTTCACTTCTTCAAAATTGATTTTGTGTTCGCCGTCTTGATGCAAATGTTCGGCAATTGCTGATCTGTCTAGGTTTCTGAGCCTGGCGTCTCTCTGGTGCTCTTTTATTCTGCATTGGATTCTTCGTCCTGTTTGCCCGTTGTATGCTTTCCCACATGAACATTCCCATTGGTATACTCCTCTTGTTGACAGTTTGGGTAGACGGCTTTCGTTTGGAGGTAATACTTGTTGAATCTTCTTTACTGTGTTTTACCTCACACCGATGTTTTTCTTTCCTAACGTTTTCTTTAATCTGTCGGTTACTCCAGCGATAAAAGGCAAACGGGCATAGGTAACAATTTGTTGTTGTTCCTTTTCCTCTTTCCTGTAGGAGATATTTCGTATTTCCTTTCTAGTGTAACCATTTTTTATAAGAGCTAGCTCGACATGCTTGCGTTCTTCTGGTTCTTATTTCGCCAGGGATCTTGTTTGCTCTGTGTATCAATGTTTTGATTAAGGATCGCTTCTGTTGAGGATGATGGTGTGATTTGGCGTGGAAGTAACGGTCTGTGTGTGTTTTCGTGCGGTATACTGCATGGGCGAGCTTGTTGTTATCCCTACGTTTTACTAGGACATCCAACAATGGTAGTTTTCCGTTTTCCTCAGTCTCCATGGTGAACTTAGTTACACATAACACACCAACAAAACCAACCACACATCACGGATCCACGCGACCAAGCAAACGTCACGGTTTGGCAACAGCAACCAAGCGTTACGGTACCCAAGTATATTAACAAGGAGCACAAGACAACAACACCAGTCTTTAGAATTCTTCTGAAGAAGGTGACAGTATGAGCTGCGAAACGTCAAGCGAAATTGATCCATCACGGCAACACCCGGAAAACATTAGTTTATTGGACAACAGCCGCGAAAGCCTGCATTCAAGAATGTGTAGAGTATAGACTGTAAACGTATTCACATAGTAAATGGCATATGATATTGTTGATTTTTATTTAAGAACCACTTTCCCACTCAAACAGGGCGGTCGCAGCAGCCAATGAAAATTAGGTAAAACCTACTGCCAAGAAGTGTATTTACAACAAAACAAGACAAGTGGCGTAGATATGGGGAAGATAGTACAAATATTAACTCAAAATGCATACATATTTGTTATGCAGGCTGGTTGGATTTTCATTAGCCAGCTTATATTTTCAGTAATATTAGAGATACAAGAAAAAGTCAGAGGAACAACTTTTTTAGTTCCACTTTATCTATAACATAGCGACAATAATAATTTTTCCATGGGTTACTAGTTTTTGGGAAAAATGTCCAACTTTGGTTTTTCAAATAGAACACCCTGTATATTTTTTATCAGACGAGTCTACCCTAAATTCTCTTTTCATCAATGTATAACAAGTCAGGATTAGTATTTCAATAAGACTAGAAAAGTCAAATAATAGAATCACAAGGGTTGACCATGATCGCATTTTATTTCAGAGTTAAACAATTGCCACACTGCATTGTTTAGTACAGTTTTTGACAATTGACGTGTACCTAATTAGTTGTTTATCGTCATTGTTCTTATGATTTAAAGCAGATTTAAGTTGATTTAAAGTTTTTGCAGTTCGTTTTCGTAGTATTTTTGTATTTGATTTGTCATTTTTAGAGTTGCTAAAATGGAAATTTATACGAACAGTGAAAAAGTGGATATGCTGTGCTGTTTTCGCAGGTCACATGATAACAAACGTACCTCTAATGTTACCGAAGATATAAGCTGGCTAATGAAAATCCATCCACTCTGTATACTCAAGAATATCAATTAATTATTGTAAATGAAACTATCTTCCCAAGTTTTACTCGGGTTGGTATACAAACTTTTTATGGTCGAATAGGACTGGGAAATACCGTCTGAAAGACGTGTCACAACGAGGGGTACACGGGGCTATCGCCAAGGAGGCTAATTAAATCTGATTTTTACACATTTTCAACCCAACAGAAGTGTCCCAGCAATAATATAGTATTGCCAAGCGATTATTGCTGACGCCTTTCTTCTGTTGACTACGACCCCAGAAGCTCTTTACAAATATCAATTCAAATTCAAGTAACCGTTACTTTCTATATTTTTTAGTAAACGTTAATTTTGTAATCGCAAAAGTTAACATGCATTCTTCTAAATTAATTTAATAAGTACAATATAAACAACGTACCAAGCAACGGTTGATATTTACAGCATGTCTTCTACGCAGTACAATATCTGTTTTGGCAACATATTGTGGTACTCGTCTTCTTGTAGTTCTCTCGACAAGTGGAACCACAGAAGTTTGTGCTTCAAATTCTAGTGGCTCTTCATTATGAGGTATTTCATGAACTGTGGGTGGTTCAGGCTGAGTTATGTCAGGAACCACCTGAATTTCAACTTGAGGTTGTTCAGCTTCACTTTCCTCGAGTGCTTCTATCTGTATTTCTGAAATTCCCCTTCGTTTGGAAGGAGTTCCAAGGACACTTGTTGCTTTGCGTTTTTCTGGAGTTGCTGGCACTATTTCTGACCTATCATGAAAAATATCTGCTAATTTTTGTAACTGTTTATATTTAAAAAGGTTAGGCGAAGTTGAAACATGTTGAAAGGTGTTATTAGCAGTGACGTAGCGGAATATAGGGAGCCTCCAATTTTGCAAAATTGTTACGGAGGCCTATTTCTTCTACTTGTAGAACGAATCAATTACAAATAAAACAAATTTTTATTATAATACTGAAGAAATTTATGTTAGTCTATTAACATTGCTGTGTTAATGCGGCGCTTGATCAACTTTTCTTTAAGTTAATTTTATATTCTTGAGAAATATACGAGGGAGGTTCAAATTTGACCTGCATTTTTTTTCTGAACGTAATTGAAGAGATACCTACTGCAAAGCGGTTTTATATTCATCGAAGTAGGCATGCAAGCCAACGCCATAAGCAATTGCAACTTGATTGTATCAATACTGTCAGTTGTACGTACTAACAATGTCGTCCAACAATGTGTTAAATTCTGTAGCATAACGTGTAATTATTAAATTTATGTTCAATGAAGGTGTAAAAGCGACTGATATTCATCAGAGACTTCAAAAACAGTTTGAAGAAGAGTGCTTATCATTCAGAACAGTCTTTGAGTGGTGTAAATCCTTCCAGGATGGTCGTGAACGCGTGTCGAACTTGCCGCATGCTGCCCGTCCAGCGTCTGCTGTGAATCTTGGGAACAATCAAAAAGTTAACCAACTGATCCGGAGCAATAGGCGAATATCTGTGAAGGAAATGGCTGGGATTGTAAACACTAGTGTTGGTAGTGTTCAAATTATTGTCCACGATAAGCTAAAATTTAGTAAAGTCAGGTGGGTTCCAAAACAATTTTCCGCGGAACAAGAGCAGAAACGACTTCAGGTTTGTAGAGAACTACGGCTTCGCTATGAAGGCGATGACTTTTTGTCACGTGTCATAACAACTGATGAGACCTGGGTACACCATTATATCCCAGAAAGCAAGAATGTTAGCATGGAATGGCGTCACTCAAGCCACCTCCGCCCAAAAAATTCAAAACACAACCATCGGCTGGCAAAGTTATGGCGACTGTATTCTGGGACGCTAGTGTACCAATTTACGTCGATTTTCTCGAAGAAAGAAAAACGATTAATTCAGCTTATTACAGTGAGCTTCTTGGAAAGGTTAAGCTGGCCATACGAACAAAAAGACGCGGTCTATTAAGCAAGGGCGTTATTCTACTGCACGATTACGCTCGCCCACATACATTCCATCTAACGAACAATCAGTGGCGTATATTAAGGGGGTTTTCCGGGTTCGCAAACCCGGTGCCTCGCGTGTTTGGTGCCTTCGGCGCCTTTTTGATCAATCTTGTACAAAATTCGAAATTTAAAATAGAATAGAATACCTGCCACAATACCAATACCTAAAAAAACCAAATAAAATCACATCTGTTAAAGTTAAAGCTTAAAACTTAGCGCCAGCGAAAGCCGATGTTTGGGTCTCTCAATTCTATGAAAATTAAAGAAGAGCTAAGAGAACTTATTTTGCATCTTAAGTTTAGTTTAGTTACTTTACTACTTGTGCTTGACGAATGAAATGACGTGTTCTTTTTCTGGTTACTTGTAATTTTGTGAATTTTTAATTGAACTCTAAGTACCTATAAACCGTGGAAATGGAAAGAATTAAAATTGTCTGGTGGGGCACGCAAAAATTTAAATGCACTTAAAAGAACGACCGCAGGAACTCTAGATATATGAGCTGCGTTTCAAAATACGTAGGTATTTTTAAAAATAGTATATAAAATCGGTTAGTAACTGTAACTATATGTATCTGATTTTCAGTACCGCGCGTGAAGATAAATT
>JABXWE010007119.1:0-20530 GCA_014611495.1 Limonius californicus
GTTATGTTTATTGTATATGGCTCTCACTTCTTTTTGATTTGTTCCTCTTAACCTTTTGACAGTTGTCCAGAATTTTTTCTGGTTTACTCTGTAGTTATCATTGATTTCTTCTCCGAACTCACGCCAGCTATTCTTTTTCGCTTCTTTAATTGCATTCTTTACTTTATTTCTCTTTTCTGCATAGTTGGCCCTATCCTCTCCTGCTTTTGTTCGAATGTATTTTGTCCATGCTTGTTTCTTTATTTTAACTAGTTCTTTTACCTCTTCATTCCACCATCTTGTTCTCTTTAGATCTGTATTAAATTTCCTTCTCCCACATGTTTCTTCTGCTACTTTTAGAATTGTTTCTTCAAATGTTTTCCATTTTGTCTCCAGGTCCTGTTCTTGTGCTTTGTCTTTTTCTCTGTTGAAGAGCTTGTCTGTCTTTTCCTGATAGTTTCTTTGGATATCTGGTATTTTCAATTTGTGTGTTGCTATTTTACTGTATTTTATTTTCTCCGTTGGGTTTATTCTGGTTGAGATTTGTGCCACTACTAATCTATGGTTGGTAACTAATTCTGCCCCTTTCCTTGTTGCTATCTTTTGCACTACCTCGTTTAGACTACGTGTGTGCACTATATAGTCTATTAGGCTTTTTGCATTTCTTTCGTCTGCTACGAAGGAACCGGATTTTCAAAAACACAATTAGTTTGTCAATTATAGGCTAAAACGCCTCTTTTATAAAAGAGCCTCATATATGTTTATCAAAAATATTATTTCTTTACCCTGAGCAAGAAAGCATTGCATAATCAATTTATGAAGTGAGAATTCTTCTAGCTTTCACCGTTTAGCAGTAATTTGGTTTTTATAATGTCATTTTTGTGATCAAATATCTCTTTCTAAGAGACCAGCCTTAAGGTCAGCCATTACCCACCACTGCCTTACATTTGAAAATAAGCCTCTCATATAGGTGGGTGTAGGTAGTAAGCAAATCTGGAAAGCTAGTGAAGTGGTTGCATGCAACAAAAAAGATGTTAAATGACAATGCAGTTCTATTAAAATGTATATTTATTATATTATCAATCTAATTTATCATTTCAATATATTATCAAGTATATGATCCTGCATTTAATGGCTTCTCCCACATTTTTAAGTATACACTTATATTGTAAATAAATATTTAATGATGAAATGATTGTTTTTGTTTACCAGAAACAATACAGATCATACACACCGAGTCATATAACTTTGCTAGCATTTTATGTCACAATTGACATCCATCTGCAATTACCATACGTTTGTGATTACATATGATAAGGTTACAGTAAGTTCTGTCAAAACAAAATAGAAGCAATGAAGCGTTAAAAAGAATATGAAATCAGCGTTACCTTCCGCAACTTTTAAAAACAGAATCACTGGATATGTAAGCTCGTTGTATATCAAAATACCAATAAAATCATTTCTTAAAGTGTACTTAAATTACAAGTAAGTGATAATGACCGATTTCCAATTATTTATAGCTTCATTTTTAAAAAGGAAAGTCATGGTTTTTGCAAATAAAAAGCTACATGTTACATGTTACAGCTATAATTTACATTCAGTACCTATTTGAACTGTAATTTAAAAAACAATATTTTACTTATATGTATACAACTTTATAAAATAGCACCTTTTAACAATGTATCGATACTTTCAGTCAAGCATCCAAAAAAATTATATACATATATACATTTTTACTAAAAATTAGTTTAATGTAATTTGAACTTTATTACAACTTATATATGGCCCCAAGAATAAACTGGTTTTGAAATGCTAAAATTACAAACCAAATTCAATCTCCTACATCACTATCTCGGTCTCCTATCAGAAACAAAATTTGGAATGCGACTCCTAACAAAAAAGTTCCTAGCAAGTCCCCTATAGCAGTTAAATAAGGGATGGCAGAGTTGTCAGGATCAACAGAGGACTGCCACATCCAGGTAATCATAACTTGTGCTATATATAACAAAAGGAAAACCTGCAGTAACGCTGCAGATAAATAGACTATCATGAATATAGGAGTAAAAGATGTGTGACCAGCTTGCAAATAGCTGATTGTGTATGAGAAAATTAAATGGCCTGGTATAACCATCAACATTAACATACGAGCTGTACTGGCATGGTTAGTTTTACTATTATCACAAAATGTGGCACATGGACTTAAACATATTCTCATGCCACTTGGTAAATGACCTAAATTTTCTCTACTGTGGAGCTCAGTAGAAATGCGACTGGCCTGAACGGCAACTAAATTGCCTCCCACTCCATTTATGACTAGTTGAAATACTGCAACACCCTTATATTGGGACACAGTAAAATCTAATATTAAACCTCCTACGCTACTAATTAACATGGCTGAAATCACAGGCGTCCATCCACTATCAAGAACTTGTTTGGTATACTCATTGCGACTTGCCAACCATGCCCAAAGTGGAATTAAAAATAGTGCTATGATAATTATAGTCGTTGACAACCATGGCAATGATTCTAAGGCACCGTATAATAAAGAAGCTAGCCACGAAAGGCAAGCTAGGGTTGTAAGATCACCAAGACTTGCTGCTATTGGTGTAGCAACATTATCGGGGTTGATATTAAAACGGCGAGAGAATAAAATAACGGCAACCATTACTAAACCTAAAATAAAGCTGGCTCCTGAAGCTGTAACTACACTGCTAGCACAAAGCAAAAGACCATGCTGTACATTAAAAACACCCGATGGAACCCAACCCAAAATTACTGCAGCTATAGAGGCAAGAAATCCTACCACAAGTGCTTGACACTGTATTAAAGCAAGATTACCAACAGTAAGACTCCACTGTTGTTGAGGTGTGTCCATATTTCCTAAATTTGCATGTGTGGATAGACGAGAAGCTAATGTCATTTCTAAATTGCCTTTAAGTCCAAGTAGTGCTGGCACAAGAATATATACTTCAGAAACATTCTGATAAACGGGCCAGTGTTGTACTAAATCCAACAGCAAGCTTGCTGCTACCATTCCAAATCCTGCAAATAGGAAAGGGATGAACATCTGCACTGACGTAGCCCATATCGACTCTTCTCTTGTGGAAAATGCAATTTCTTTATGGTGATGGTTATTCGGGAGAAGCAAACACGAATCTGAAGAATTCAATTCAATATCCTCCTAAAAAATACACTAACAATTTATAAAATTAAAAAAAAAGGCAACTTACAGCTTCGTTGCTGGAACTGTTCATACTAGTAGATCTTGGAGTCATTTTTCTGTCTTTGCTGGCTGCTGTTCTATGTTTCAATAAACCAGCTTTTGTATGTTTCGTTGCCATTACTAACAAAGCACTTACAGGAATACTTTCTGTAAAAATAAATCATTCTGTGAAAGATATCTTAATGATTACTAGAAACCAACCTCACTCTCATGTTACGGAATTTTAATAAGGGATAATTAGGGATATACTAAAAGAGAGTTACAAATGCCTGAGTTATAGAGAAATGTTTATTACACGTGTACAAAACTTGCCATTTAAACATCATCGCCGAATTTCAATTACCACAGCAAAATTTTAACATGCAAACGTTGACGAAACGTGAACCAATGCGAACGTCAAATTCACGCAAGCAATTTGTTGACACTATCTAATAGCGCCCACTAGTGGTAATGTAGTAAATCTTCATCAAATGTCAGTCTTCTTTATACAAGGTGCATCGCAGTAGGCGGGGATTACTTACTTACAGGGTGCTTTCATAATTTAAAAATAATGAACTAAATATATACACAGTGCAATCTTCCTTTATAGACACGTTTCTAATAAAACGATTAGGATAAAGTGGTTCATAGTGGGACATCGGTAATAGCTGAATGTTTAATCGAAGTGGAAAAACCATACTTATGTGAATGTGTCAAGTTTGCAGTCTGGTCCAAGCAGCGATAATGTAAGTTACTTGTTTGCATACACACAAAAATAAAGTCTACATTGATAATAATTGATAGTGCAACTATTTTTCGCATGGGGAACGTTCTCTTCTTATAATTTTTCTTAATTTTGAACCTTTGGTCTCAAATTTATATCATAACCTAGGAAACCATTAATTGTTGTAATATTGTGATTGAAATGGTGATATAGCGTACCACTGTGATATACTCGTAATAGTCGGATTAGTCCAAGGATTCATAGTGGGACAACATCTGATGGTGCATAGTGGAACGCAGTCAACTGACTAAAAACCAAAGCAAATCAAGTAGTCCCATACCAGGGCCATCAAATCGAAGCAAATCAAGTAATCTCATTCCGCTGCCATCAAATGAAAAACAATTAAGCAATTCTAGTTCTGACCCACTCATTACTATACTCTCTCCTCAAGAAGTTAGACTCCATTTAAAAGCTTCTGACAAAAAATGGCAAGAAAAGGAAGAAGAAAAGAAACCGACACACCAGTAAAACATGAAATAGAAAAAATTCATAATGACAAGGTTGCAAAACAAAAGGCGAAGGAGGAGAAATAGCTAAAATTGACTAAAACGAATCAAAATGAGAATTCTGAAGTAAAAAGAAAAGATTTTAAAAATGAAGATAAACAATGCAAGCTGAATACTAAACTGAAACGTAGAGTTTTTGAAGATGAATCTAGTTCAAAGTCAGTTTTCCTTTCCTGTTAATTTAGCAAGATTTGGCATAATATGTCAAAGAGTGTTTTTTTACCTTCGTTTTATATGGTCCCAAATATATAAGTAAATAATACCTTTAATTTTTTTCTTGGGTTTTTAAATGTTTAAAATGTTAATTCATTCTGAAGATTATGATGTTTTTTAGGATATTCTAAATCCGCCTCTAAAATATACCTACTCATAGTTGAGACATCTGCAACTGAAGCCACATCAACATTTTTTATTCCTAAATCACCGTAAAGATTTGTAGCATCCAGATAATTGATAAATGAGGAGGGTAATGCCGAATCGAAATTTAGAATATATTTATTATTAGCAATAGCTTTACGCTTTGAAAATTGTGCAATTCCCCGTAATTTTAATAAGATGTAACATATCAACATCCGTTGACATTTCTAACTCCATCCCTGTATATTTTAATATAGCAGTCCAACTCAAACTTGTTGCCTTAAGAAATTGACACGGATCTAAAATATATATGGTCATGCAAACTTTTCGGAAAACTTCGAAAACAACTGCCAACAGTAACACATGGGACTTTAAATAGATGTCAGAATAATCGCCTAAGGTTTGACAGTTGAGTTTCCCATACTAATTTAGCCTTTTGAAAATCTAAATCCGGTAGGTCCTCTTTCGTTAAATTGTCTGTAGAAGTACAGTACAGTTTCTGTTTTAATAATTTTAACAAAACAGAATCTTTCTTTACAGAATATCAGTTTCCCAGTCTGTAATCTCTATCTGTCTCTTGTTTGTGTTTGGTAACGTAACGTCTTCAAATAAAGTGGTTTTGAGACAGGAACATAAAATTGTCTCAACAAGTTCAGTTGTAGGTTACCACCTGCCACAAAATATTAAGGAAAGATATCCACTTGTATCCCTACCATTTGTAGTCTATACAACAATTACAGGAAGCTGATTATCCTCAGCGTGTCGAATATCGTCAGTGGTTCCAAAATATCCTCAATAATGACTTATTGGAGAACACTTTTTCACGGACAAGGCCTGGTTTTATTTAGATGGATATATTAATTCGCAATGCGTTTATGGAGTTCGGAGAAGCCTAGTTTTGTGGCGTGACACCTCTTCGCACGCCATTTCAAGGCGTAGAATAGTTGGACCATACTTTCTTGAAGGTAATAGTAAGACAAAAGGGTTTATTTCTTGAAAAATCAACCAAAGCACTTTGACTGTAGAAAGGTATCGAGAAGAGACTTTTAGGGCCTTTTTCGAAGAGCTTCATGACGATGAACTCAGATTTGGTTTCTTCCATCAAGACGGGGTCACTGCGCACACAACGCATCTTCTTCTACGAGTTTCTAGGACTGTCGCCCCTTCCTCTTTACGCCTTTTTGCCACTCTTCTCTATCATTCCATGCCTCCTCTTGTAAGTCTCTTTCTTGCATTGTACCTTGCTTGTTCTTCTTCCACGATTTTTTCGGTCTTTCCCTCTTGTTTCGTTCAAATGGTACCCATTGAAATAGTTTTTTCGGCTATCTATCCTTCGGCATTCTATTTACGTGTCCATACCATTTTGCAGTAATCTATCGATTACCGTTTCAAGAGCATCCATCTCATGTATTATGTATTCGTTTCTAATTCTTTCTAACCTACTTTTTCTCAAACATTTTCTGAGTGCGTTCATTTCTGTTGCTAATAATTTTGATCATATTGCCTTACTCATCGTCCAAATTTCTGCTCCATAGGTTAATATGCTCTCTATTATTGATCGATATATCATGACTTTCGTTGTTCTAGTGATATGGTCATCCCACCATATGCCGTTCAACATTCTTATCGCTGCTCTGTCTTGATTTATTCGTCTCTTAATTTCTGACTCTATTGTCCCATTCTTATCGAATATTGTTCCTAAATATTTAAATTAATTGACCCCCGTTATTTCATTTTCTTCCATTTGTCAATTCGGGGTTTCCTTATTGCCGATGACCATGTATTCTGTTTTCTCGAGGCTAATTTGTAGTCCCTACGTTGTATAATATTCGTTTAACTTCCTTATCATGTATGACAAGTCGTCTTTATCTTGCGCTATCAGCACTACTTGGTCATCCGCAAAGCTTACTGTAGATAAATAGCTTTCCCTAATCCAAATGCCCATCTTTTCACATTTCTTTTTCCAGAGTTTTATGACATGTTCTATATACAGGTTAAACAATGTTGGCGATAACGAGCAACCCTGTCTCAGTCTTTTTGATATTTTGAATTTTCTGTGTAGTTTGTTTCCTATCTTTTTTTGTGCTGTACTTTCTTTATACATCAATTGGATGATTTTTATGAGTGCCTTATTTAGTTCTATTTCTGATAGTATTTTCCACAATTTGTTTCTTGGTACACAGTCATAAGCTTTCTCAAGGTCGATAGAAGCTAAATGCGTCTCCCTATCTACTTTCAATCGTTTCTCGATGATTTGTAGTAGTATGAACATATTATCTACACACGATCTTCCTTTCCGAAACACGTTTTGGTCTTGGTTGTGTTTCCCTAATCACTTTTTTATTTATCACTTTTGAGATTATTCTTCCCACTGTTGCCATAACGCTTATTGGTTATGGTACACCACACATGATACGAGAATTTTTGGACAGACGGATTATTAGTCGAAACACCAATACTTTATCCTGTCAGATCCTGCGACCTCACGCCATGCGATTTCTTTCTGTGACCGTATTTAAAGAACTCCATTTTTCAACAGGCAATACATGACCGGAATGAATTCCAGCATAGAATATTGGAAACAATTAATGAAATTAATAACTATCCGTAAATGTTAATATATGCCACCAATGGGATTGTGCAGAGTTCGGGCGTGCCTGGGTGAAGGTGGTGAACATTTCGATCATTTGTCATAAATTCTTTGTTAATTGCAATTAATTACAATTAAGTTATTAGCATTTGATGGAAATTGATTGTTTATTAAATTTATATTTAAATGTTTGAATTTGAATGCTTTCTTGTCAAATCTGTTTATAAAAGTAGTGTTAGGTACTTTTCGTGTTATATTCACAATGAACTTTTCAGCGCCTACTTTTACGTCAATTTAAAAAAAAAACACGATATATCTACATGTTTGTGCTTCTTTCCTATTTTACACTTTTACCTTAAAACGTATCTTCGTAAGTAGCAGGTTTGTATGGAATTGCCTTTAAATGTGTTTGTAGTTCGTAACGACAATAATTTGAATAGTATATCAATATGAGCGATATTAATTTCGCAATTGTTTAGCTTTAAGTGCCTATTAATAAACCTGTACGGACAGTTATAATTCTGCAATAATAGAAGTTCGTTAAAGTTAAATTTTAATCCTGGACATGAATTACGGGCCAAATGTTTCATGATAAGGTCTGATTATTTTTGTAAATAAAATTTTATTTTTAATTATAATTTCACCTTCAATTTGTAATTATTGTTACGATGTTTGGGCACTTAAATCTTTAACTGCCTGCCTTTGAGTATGTTTTCACAGCAAGTTTAATTGCCTGTGCAACTCATATAAACATTATCTAATATTGCAAAGTAATTTAATGGTATATAATAAAATATTAGTTATATGTGATCGATTACTGCAAGGAATTTTAATTAATTTTAAGGTATAATTGTGAAGTGCATAATTTAAAATTAGAGTCACTTTTTTGAACTTAACAGTTTATAAAGGGTGTTTATTAAACATGCGGCAAAAATTCAAGGAGTTATTCCCTGGACTATTCTAAGAATATTTTGTCCTGTGATGATTTTTGAAAAGCCGCTTTGTTTCGAAGGTACAGGGCGAAAAAATTTTTCGACAATAACAACATTTTATTACCAAAAATTACATGTAAAATTTCTCAATCTACAAGAACTGTTGAAAATGACTACCTCCAGCTACGATGCAGGAATCCAATCTTCTCCTCATTGACTGCCGAACTCTTTCAAAAACACCAGGGTAGTTTCTTATTGAGTTACACCCAGCAATTATGCAATTTCTTAAATCTTCCACATTTTCCACTGGAGTAGAATACACTAATGACTTTAGATGGCCCCATAGGAAATAATCCAGGGGGTTTAAGTCCGGGGATCGAGCAGGCCATAAATGAGTTCCACCTCGACCCATCCAGCGATCTCCGTATGTTACTGTTAAAAACTCACGAGCAACCACACTAAAATGCGCTGGTGCACCATCGTGCATGTACCACATTGCATTTCTTGTTGCCAATGGTACATAACCAGAAACTCCAGAAACTCAGGTAGAGTCTGTTCCAAAAAGTTGCGATACACCTCGCCGGTAAATCTTCCTGGTAGAAATACCGGTCCAATTAGCCAGTCACCCACAATTCCAACCCAAACTTTCAACGAGAACTGATGTTGAAAACGATCTTCAAGTAGCTCATGTGGATTCTCTTCAGTCCACACATGGTTATTGTGAAAATTCCTTATTGCATTTCTTGAGAAATTCGCTTCATCGGTAAAAAGAATCAGCGTCAGTAGTTGAGGGATTTGAACCAATGCAAAAGCTATTGACAGAATGCAATACGTGGAGGAAAATCAACAGGAAGAAGTGCCTGAACGCGTTGTATATGATATGGGTACAACAAATAGTCCCTAAGAATTTTCCAAACAGTCCCATTACTTACATTCAAAGTATTTGCAATTTTTCGAGTAGAAGTACCTGGATCTTCCTCTATCATGTCCAGCACATTTTCTTCTACTTCTACCGTTCTTACTGTCATTGGTCTTCCTGGTCCTCCACTTTGTTTCAATGTGCCTGTTTCATGAAGACGTTGATGAATACTTTGGAAGATTTTTCTATCAGGAACATTACGGTCAGGAAATCGTTCAATGTATAACCACCTAGCTTGTAATGAATTGCCATGAGTAAGTCCATAAATGAAATGCATGTCAGTCATCTCGGCGTTCGTATAGCGATTCATGATAGAGAACTTCACTAACAAAAGTTTAAGTATTAAATACACGTCAAACAGCCAAGCGTCAATCAGTCTCAACAAATTCGACACATACAAAATGATCAATCAGGAGACGTATTCAAATGAAATCCATGTTTAAACTGATTTTCTTTTCAATGTCTGCACTTGCCAGCTGTTAGTGGATAAAAAAGTCGTTCTTAGTAATCGGAATGTTGTTAAAAGATAACAACGCATTTTAAAACATTTTTTATACTCGGTAAGCCCAGTGTAGTACGCCATACTTTTATTTCGGCTATATTAATAATTTGAAAAATATCAAAATTGCTTTTGTCGAAAATTTTTCTCGCCCTGTATCTTCGAAACAAAGCGGCTTTTCAAAAATCATCAAAGGACAAAATATTCTCAGAATAGTCCAGGGAATTACCCCTTGATTTGACGATGTTTAATAAACACCCTGTATACCAGTTCCTTTCTCTTTAATCTTACCCTATTAGCCGAAGAGACAACCGAAAACACTTTCTATTTTGCAATGGCGTAAGTGAACGAAAGTATCGATTTCGTGAATTTCAAATCGAATTTGAAACAGTAAAGGAAACGTCAGTTTTGGACCTTTAGTAAAGTAAAGATTAACCATAATCGATATAGATAGATAAATATTTTAATTGATTTTCTGCTCTCTGTAATAATTAGCAGTCTGTTTATTTGATTAAAGTCTTCCGGTTGGTGATTTTAATTACAGTTTAATGGCAAACTCAATAATTCTTATTTCTAAACGAATATAGCATAGTTACGTAAATGAACAAAGGCGTGTCGCTATAATATTAAGATAACATATTTTTATTTAATTTTATAATGCGATATAATAATTAAGATATGAAACCTTATCTTAACCCTTAAGTCGGGAAGTGTTATAGCTTTCGATGCACGAAATTGTGAATCCGCTGCTGTAAAGGAAGGGCACTGGAGCCGGGGTAGCGAGGCTACATGTATGTATTTTCCATTGCGTGGCGTGGCAGTCATTACTCTTCCAGTGAGTACCCGCGAGCTATGGGGGTTGTGGTCGATTCTAGTATATCACGTCACAGATTCACTATTATACAATTAGTTTTGCGATTAACGAAACTTATATGAAGGAACCAATCGACAGCCGACAATTGGACCCCGAAGTAAACCCCTGCAAAATTTAAACTTTTTTGCTGATGTTAGTATGAAGCTTGATACTGTGTTATAATTTTACGTTGTATTACTCAATTTCATATTGTTTTGTTTCAATAAGTCGATATTAAACCAGAAAACGATAAAAGGTTATATTTGTTTATTACTTTAGGGAGAAATGGGGAGGAAAAGTGGTATAAAAATATACTGGGTAGCGTGACAATTTTTTGACCTCACGATTTGAGGGCTAAGGTTCCATCAATAATAATAATAAAAGCACGAGTAGAAACAAAAAATAACTGTTGAAATCGACTGCTGCAACGGAAGTATAAAATTTTTTTACGAAACATTTGCAGGCCGCACAAAAAAGATTGTTTCGATGAAACTACACGGGCACATGTGGTCTGCGGGCCGCGGGTTGCCGACCGTGGTTTACGCAACTGGTAACGAATTTTATATAATATACAGGGTGTAACATGAAGTGATGTCATCCGTTTAGGAATGACATCACTTCATGTTACACCCTGTAATTAAATTTTAATGGCAACTTAATTTTCATAAAACTTAATTGAGCATTTTACCTCAGAAAATAAGCTATTTAGGTAATTTACTTAGATGGAAACCAGTAAGAAATATATTCTCCTGCAAGCAGTAATTTTTTACACAGTCTACATCAGGCTCGTGCAACCCTTTAAGCGAAAGAGCTATTTGTAAGTTATGTGTGTTAAGGGCAGGGAATATGCGATATGGTGTTCCCTAGATATGGTGGGTCCACATGTTGAATAATTAGATGCAAATAGAGAAAGTTAACAGAAAACACGTAGAAACGTTGCAAAAATCGTCAGTATTAAACACTTGTACACTTGTATGTCCAAAATAAGTAAAATATCTACCGTTTAAAAAAACTCACAAATTATTGCGCAAAAATTGTACAAAAGTAAATATTCTATTCTTGCAATAATTGAGTAAGACAAACATTGTATATCTAAGTAAATTATTTCAATTTACTTCGTTTATATTTTTTTAAATATTTAATTCTGTGCCGCGGGCCGTACAAGTATGTCCCAGGGGCCGGATGCGGCCCACGGGCCGCAGGTAGCATGGGCCCGGTTTTCACGTATCAATAGCACATGTTATTAGAAGTGATCATTTTTCCACCCATCCTACAATGTATAACCATATTCATTGCTGCCTTATCCAGCCGTATAAACCCACCTTGCTGTTCTACTACCATAGCAAGTGGAGGGGTAAAGGTTATACGTTATAGGAATTATACAGTCCCTAAATGATACATAGATGATAGACGTGGGAAGCAACAATTAGACGGAACTGAAAAAAAGGCTTAAGGCGTAAAGAGTGCAATATATTTTTAAACCATAACCTCAATCTCAATCTTACATAATTATATTTAAATACAGATATCTGCTATTTATTCAGAAAAATAATTGTAAGTTTATTTTGGCGTATTATATATTGAACTAAAGAATTTCTAAGAAGTTATAATTTTTACCATTCGACAATGTATAAATATATTCATTATTGCGTTCTCCAGCCAAATAAATACACCTAGCCGTTCTACTAACATACCAAGTGGAAGGGAAAAAGTTATACGTTGTAGGGATTATACGGTCTTGGTATTATGTATAAATGACCGACATGGGAAGCAACAAGAACCCTTAAGAATGGAATAAATGTTTTTAAACCTAACCTCAATCTTAGTCTTATACAGGGTAATTCATTAGCCTCTTTACAAACTTTGGCAATGAGAACTAGATTGAATTTCACGAAGAAATGTTCTTATCAATGTAGGTTATATCTTTCTTTGTTAAGAAGGTTTTTAAAATAATTATGTATTTGAACACTAAATTAAGTTGAAAAACGTAGCCGTGGCATAGCATAACAAAAGTTAGTAAAAAATAATCACCTTTCAAAAATAGTTTGTTTGTGTCTAAAGTTTCTGTCACGGTTTGTTAAAAGTTGTATTTGTGCAGTTCTAACGAAGAATATGCGGACATTGTTTTTATCTATGGATTTTGTGTGCTCGTAATGCAGCAAGAGAATATCGAAACAGATTTCCTAATAGACGTCAACCGGCACATTCCATATTCAGTACAGCCTTTAGAAGTCGCATAACTAGTACTGTCGTTCCTCCTAGGTCTATTCGCCCGCATGATGTAAATATTGAAGATCTTGAAACCGTTGTGAATGCTGTAATTGAACAACCGGAAAGTAGTACCAGACGCAAATCCAAATAAATGGATTGGTAATGGAGGTCCTATACCATGGCCACCTGGATCACCCGACTTAAATCCTTGCGATTTTTATTTTTGGGGTCACTTCAAGCAACTTGCTTATGCCGTGGAAATAAATGATCGTCATCAATTAGAGTGAAAGTTATACGTTATAGGAATTATATGGTCTCGGAAATATACGGCATAGGAATTATATACGTATAGATGATAGATGTGGAAAGTGATAATTATACGGAGCTGAAAAGAAAGTCTCAGACCGCACGGAGCGGAATACATTTTTTAAACATAACCTCAATTTCAACCTAACTATATTTTCTAGATATTCTTCTATTTACTTTTTAAAGGAATTTATTAATAATTAATACAGATATCTGGTATTTATTAAAAAAAGTAAATGATAGTTTAAATTTGTCTACTACATTTTGAACGAAAGACGGCCATAAACACAATAGTTGGTGTCACTAAGCTTCTTTTTCATGCCACCATTGTTTCAACAGATATTTTAAAAGAAAAATGGTGGCGATAATTGCCACTAGAGGGAGTATTCTTATTTGGATTCGCAATAATGCTAGATGCTTGTAGGAGAACATGGGCTACGGGTGCAAAACGATATAGGCGAAAGACTAATACAATTCTGTCAGGAAGAAAATATCGTCGTCTCTAACACTTGGTTCAAACTGCCTCCTAGGAGGATAATATCCTCCTAGGAGGCAGTTTGAATATATTATATACATGGACATCCCCGAACATAGCCTAAACAACATAGTGCGCAATCAGATCGACTACACACTCATAGATAACAGGTACAGAAACGGACTAAGTAGCGTAAAAAGCCATCCCGGGGCCGACATAGGGTCAGACCACCAACCCAGTGATTGGAAAACTCAAAATAAAACTGAAAAAGATACAACAGACGAAACCGAATAGGTTAAACCTAGAAAAACTGAAAGAGCCAATAACGGCTAGGTGTCACTCGATCCCCACTCCCATTTAAAAAAATGTTCAAGATGGCGCCTATCCGCCATTTTGTAAGTTATAAAATTTAAATATGGGCTAAACAGTAGTATTTAGCTTGCTATTAAAACACACAAAATTTTGTGAAGAAATATCAATTCAAAATTTAGTAGGAGCGGAGGACATTTTACGACCGCATTGTATATTATAATCTTCACTATCATCAGTATAATCGGAGTCTGGCGTAACAATTGATAATGTTGCGTACCAAGATCTTCATAATTTAATTTGCGATTTGACATACTTAATGGCAAAAAAATATATATTTTACACGCCACCTACTACTTGTTAATGGAGTTTTTATACTCCTACAAATGATCATTAGAACTGTATTATTATATTGGTAATGCGATGTGTATCATGGATAACGTAATTAAGGAATCGCTGGTGGATGACTTTTAAGCTTAAACAGAAAGCATTTTAAGTTTAATCACAATATAAGTAAGGTTTTACATTTTATTTCATCTTGGTAGTATAACTTTACCAGTTAAAGTTATATTAGATAATTTAGATGATTAAGGAATGAATCCTACAGTAAACTGCCTAAATGTTGAAAATGAATTAAAATATCCACGGGACTGGGAAGGACATATTTTAAGTAAAATCTATCATGGAACTGGCAGGCCGGTGTTTAAGTTCGTACAGTTTTACGTTAATCCGGTAGCCAGGTAAACCTATGAGACGAACTATACTATACTATATTCAAGCATAGGTAAATAAACACTGCATAACAACACTTATGTTTATTTGTCTATGATTCAAGCAACCACATTATTGAAATATCAATATCTCAATTTATGTTTTAAATATTTTACGCCCGTTATTTCCTGATTATGTTGAATATCGAACTAAAATTCGATTATGTGCTCTGGTACTGAGTAAAAATGAAAAAGAAATTCCGAATTAAAACATATTTAGATTAATAAAGTAGTTTTGATTCTATTTATAATATTAAGGTAGACAGACGATGGGAACTAATTCCACAATACAATTATTTCTGAACGTTTTTGTTATTTCCGTATTGAAACAACATGATTTACTTTATGGTGTATAAATAAATCAGGGATCGATTAGGTACTAAATATAGAATATTAAAATTGCGAACATAAATGGAAAACTACAATTGATTACGAGTTGAATATAAGGGTACGAACATACACACCCTTACCAGGATTCAAAAACTGTAAGTAAAGATGTTTACTACAAGGCAACATATTACCTAATGTGTTTGCTCCATCCTTCGTATTTGCCTGTCCAACCCAAAATAGCTTGTTTTAATTTTGGAACTGTTCCAAAATCTGAATGTATTGTACAATTTGCCGATCTAAAGCTTGGACCAGGAGTTAGTTATTATTGTGAAATGAGTAGAAGCGGCGGATTCTTTGTGGACTACTACAAAACAGTGGCTGAAAACCTTACAAGGGAAGGTTTTGAAAATTTTAAAAATGCCAGCAGTGATTTTGATAAAATCAGGATTTTGTATCCTTACTGCGAAGACATGACAATAGGAGCCCGCAGGTATGGCAAAGATGACATGGAAGCGCTAAGGGCAAAAAATGATGGGAATTCATATTTTGCTAAACATGTAGATTACAAGGCATTACAGTGTTACAACGCCGGTATAATTAAATGTCCAGATGAACCTATAGGTAAGTAAATGTTCATATAAAAGTTGGTTTTATTTATACAAGGAATGTTTGTGTAGAAGAAGCATTTAGTTATCAAAGCTAATTCTAATTTAACACACTGTATGCTACATTTGGCTTCGTTACTGCCAACTCCTGGGCGACAAATTGCCGTATTGTAGGCAAAAAATTTTCATATTTGATAAAAACAATATCGTTTTAAGGAAAGTAAAAAATATTCTCTACTGTAACAACGTGAAAATAATATTTATGTATATACAGGATGTATCAAAAATAGGTACAAATATTTTAACCAGTAACAGATTGGCCCAAGTAGAATTCAATGGTACTATTCATTTTTCAAAATCATTAAGTTTATTTTTTTTGAATAAAAAAAAATTTTTGTTTGAGAACTGCTGATGATATATAGAAAATGCATTTAAGCTGCAGAAGGTTATTACCTAAGTGTAAAGTAAATCCAAAGTGGCAAACACGAAAAAACTTGTCTGGCTTGTGATAAACTGCTGAATTGGGAGGGGTCAAGGTTTAATTGAAGCAGTTAGATATTTTTGTAATTAGGAGGTTTTTAAGAATTTCATTTACCGCTAAATTAAATTTTTGCGTTTTCACTTTATCATGGGGTATAAAAATTATAAACAAGTGCTGCTTCATGCAAAAAAAAACTCCAAACGCATAATTCATTTAAAAAAGTACTAATTTATTTCAGAATACCTATCACTTATTTAAATTAATTTTAACATAACTGAAAAAATATAAAAAACAGTTTACCTCAAAAGTGAAAAGTGGATCACAATAAATGTTCAAAATGACGACCACCACTGAGAACACAAGCTTCTACACGTCGAAGCATTGAATTACGCATCCTTGCGAAAACCGTAGAATCTTGCCGAATCCTATCGGCAGCGTCTTCAATACGTACCCTTAATTCCCCAACTGTGTTCACTGGCGTACAATAAACTAACTGTTTCATGTATATTGTGTAGGCAACCACAACTATACCGACAACTAAAAAACAGGAGCAAACGTCACCAGTTGTGAATTATTTGAGTATGAAGGTTATGTTGATGCAGTGTTTATATTAAATAAGTATTTCACCCTGTATATAGGACGCAAATGATGACTTATTTGTTAAATACAAAATCGACAGGGCGATGTTTCTGTAAGGTCTGTGAACATTATACTTCCTTTGTACAACAGAAATACATCAGCGGCAAGGTGGTGTAATGGTAATCATAGGTGCCTTCCAAGCAGTTGATCCGGGTTCGATTCCCGGCCATCGCAGACTTTTTAAATTATTATTTTTTGTTATAACTATTAATTATGATTTCTTCAACGTAGAATAAAATATTTAATTTAATTTCTTCGGTTAAAACGTGATTACTTTTAGTTCTTATTTTATGGGAATTTATTACGCATCCCTTTCATTTAAATTTTCTAACAATTGTTTGTATGGTTGGAATACAAGGAATAGGTATTTCTGGATATTTTAGTGAAAATAAGTCTCTCGCAGTTCTTAAGCTGTTATCATTGTGATACCACATTAGAATTTCCACTTTTTCGTCTTTACTGTACATGGTTGTATAAAAAACTCAATAAGACACTAAAGACTAATTCTATTTTTTAACCTTAAATTAATTTAATTGTTTTGGTCACAGCATGGTTTAGTTGTCTGTACAGTTGGTTGCCTACCTAATAGGCGTAATTGACGCGTTCTTTTTAAAAGTATACATAGGCAATGTATACTAAAAAGAAAAATTGTATGTATATATATTTATTGTAAATATAAATTTGATTTTAGTTTCTAATTGGGAATAGTTCAAGTTTTCCAAACTGAAATAATTTTAGTTTAATCTACCTAATTTGATGGCTGGCAATACTAAAAGACCCATTTTTAATTTTTATATGAAACTCATTTTTAGTATTTAACGTCTGTTACCGTATTTTTTTTTACGTTGTCCTTATTTGGTATATTTTTAAACATAGGCCTCTCTCATTTGCTTCCAATTGTCTGCTTGACAGACGTGTAGTATAGTTTATAGTGTCTGTCCAGCGTTTACATGGTCGCCCTCTGGCTCGTTTTCCTTGGTATGATCTTCACTGCAGTGTTATCCCTGTCCATCGCGCATTCTGACATCTGGCTACATGACCGGCAAAATTCTACTTAAGTCCTGCTACTACCTCACCCATATCCTTTATTTTCGTTATGACTCTTATGTATTCACTTCTCGTTTGTTGTGTTAGTGGTATTCCGATAATTTTCCTTTCATAGCCGTCTCTGGTGTTCGCAGCAGTTCCATTCTTTTTGTAATCGTCGAGATTTGGGCACCGAGGAGTTCGGAGATGTATTGGTATATTTTTGTTGCATAGAGTATTTTTTAATCTTCCAAAAGTTGTCCATGCTAATCTTTTTCTTCGGTTTATTTCCGGTGTTTGGTTTTCTCTTCCCAATGAGGTAGGTAGTCATAATTTGACACATTTTCTATCAGTAGGTTTCTGATGACAATATGAGGGTCTTCTTTACATACTGGGCCTTTTCCCATTTATTACTATTCCTTTATTTTGCCAATCTAGTTGTTTGAATATATCTTCCAGGGCGAAGGTGAACAGCTTTGTCGATAGAGTGTCATCCTGTCTTGTACCTCTTTAATCTTGATAGGTTTTGTGTTGTGATTTAGTTGTATAATGGAAGCGGCATATAATATTTAATAATTTGAGTATATCGGATATATATATTCTTGCGTTTGCTAGTGATTGCATTATTGTCCAATGTTGCGGAGTATCAAACACTTTTTGGAAATATATATATATATATATATATATATATTGCTATGGTTATTCATCCTTTAATAATTATAATTATAGCACCACGTTCGTGTCGACAAGAAGTTGCTGTGTAATCAAAGTCATGGTAAAAAAACAAATAACTTATGCCAACTAGCTCGAAACACAAAACTGTTATCTCAGGGAATTACTCGTGTCTTCGCCTCGTGCATAAAAATTGAAAACGTCCAACAAAAAATTAATAACACGTGCAAATTTGTAGAATCGTCACTTTGCTATAATGTCACCGTACCTAGTTTATCTTTTATCAGCACCAACCTTTATACTGAAGTTTGGCACGCTAAAATGCCCCTGGACGGCTATTCATCTGGTACCCAGACTGCATACACCTTCATCTGGTTGGTACAGCTCTCCGTGAACTCTCGGCTCCTTCCGAAACATCGTACTTTACCATTCTTTACTTGCGACGATTCAAACCACATTTCATTTAATGAAGCTGTATTTTTCTTTTAAATATTACATTTTTTATGACATCTAAATTAAAAACCCGAAAACAAACCCCCAAACAAAAACAAAAACCAAACTCCCTTTTTTAATTTACCTTAACTATCAATGAAAATACAAAGATTATGACAGATGGGAAAACTGTCATGCTGTCAAAACCCATTTTTAAAATATTATTAATTTACACAACAAATCATAATAAAACCTTTAGATGGCACTTTTGCCCAATTAGTATTTAAGCCCCCCCTTGTATGTATTTCCAGGGTGTCCCACCTTAATTGCATAATACTTCCCTGGATATTAAAACAGGCAAAAAAGTCTTAATAAAGATATATTTGCAAATGCATAGTTTACAGATAAAAATTCTTTTTTACCACAACATATGTACCGACTGAAGTAAATCGCACTGAACATTAAGTAAAAAATGTTCTTGTTGTTTGACGTACGTATGACGTAGATATGGTTTTTGTTTATGCTTATCCGATGGAAATTCGTTGTTAGCATCGCGTTTGTATGGAGAACGATATCCCGACAGACGTTTACCGTACCACCAAATGTATTCCAACGGTTTCGAGAGACGGGAAGCGTAAAAGTGAAAGAAACCAGGTAAAGAGCAAATGTTTGACATGTGCTATTGGAAGAAGCAATTTTGGCCAAAGTTGAAGAAGATCCAACAAGCAGTAAAAGACGAATTTCCGCCATGTAAAATACGAGCAAAAGCACTGTTTAGCGAATTCTTATAGAGCAGTCTATACATTCCTTTCAGTATCGACTGGTGCAAGTTTTAATCAAGAAGACAATGAAAACAGATAAGCTTTTTGTCGTTGCGCTATAAGGCAAGAACAAGTAAACGTTTATTTCCCGGCGAATGTTTTATTAAGCTACGGAACCACTTTTACGCGAAACGTGATTTTTAATCATCACAATGCGCACATATGGAATGATGAAAATCCCCATGCAGTAGTTAAGACACGTCGTCAAACGTTTGGGTTGGAGTTATAGGAGATCAATTATTAGGGCCCATTTTTTTGCAAACAGGCTAACAGGAGTTGCATACCTTGAGTTTCACGAAACGATTTGAAGCAATTTTTGAAAGCATGCCGTAACAAACGCGTCTAAATGCGTATTTTATGCATGATAGAACACCCGCACATTATTCTGTAGAAGTAAGAAACTGCTTAAGCGAAACATTCCGTAATAACTGGATTGGGCGAGGTGGTCCTGCCTCATGGCCGCCTCG
Source organism: Limonius californicus (assembly GCA_014611495.1). Classification (NCBI taxonomy): domain Eukaryota; kingdom Metazoa; phylum Arthropoda; class Insecta; order Coleoptera; family Elateridae; genus Limonius; species Limonius californicus. Next base: position 20,166 of record JABXWE010007119.1, read on the forward strand.
TTCACCTGATCTAAATCCGCTTGATTTTTGCATATCGGGTTATCTAAAACAATTAGTTTACTTTGAATCTATTCAAGACATAGATGATTTAAGGCTGGTGTTTACATTTACCAATTTCGTTCATTTAGTGCTCACTTATTTTCATTTTTTTAGACGAAGGCTTTTTTTTATTTCCCCAACTTATGCTACAATCTGTCCTCATTGGACAATAAGTAATTTGTATAAATTAAATAATAATAATAAACTGAAAAATGACTTGTAGGAAATGCTTCCAGTGAAGCTACCCTTTATAATACATCTCTTGGAGATATTATGTTTTGATTATATATATATATATATATATATATATATATATATATATATAT